>JAPDSC010101870.1:0-39971 GCA_026290005.1 Latrodectus geometricus | reverse complement strand
TATATATATATATATATATATATATATATATATATATATATATATGATCTTTCCTTTCATTAACACAAAGGTATAGAATAAAACTCTTATTCGGTAATTGCAATTGTTGAATATATTTGTTACTCGATTCTCGACATGTTTCCCTAATTTTACTTCAAACAAACTAATATTCAGTCGATCATAAGCCTCTGTTAGTCAAAACATCATATCTAATCAAAACACATTTTTTTACAATCTCTCCTGCCACAAAGGCTTTTTACGCTTTTCAATTTTTCAGCTATCATGTAGTTAATACGAATGTTAGTTTTTGATATTTTATGCAGTGTGTGGTGTAAAAACAATGCCAATAATTTTTAATTCATTCTTCCTATCACTTCCGGAAGAACATTCTCAGAATGGATATTTTTCATTTTACTTAGCATTACAATGTCTTTTCAGATTGTATTCTTTTATCAAAGCTAAAATCTCGTTGCAAATAAGGCAAATCAAAATACTTTTATATTCAAAAGCAATAAACAAATTAATAATAATCTGATAAGTTTGCTGAGAAAATCGTTCTTTTCCGTCAATCTTACTATCATGGCTTGACATTGGGGATACAGTCAAAGAAATGAAATCTTTCCTCTGAATTTCTTAATGTGAAGTGTCTAGTTTAAAACCAACTTTATGAAAATCTGTGTGTCATCATCAAAAGAAGGTTACCATGATCTTTGTCGATGACATCTGATTATAACATTTGAAGTAAAAGAATTCATCAATTCCTTCTTCCTCCATCCCAAGCTTGCAACCTAATTATAAAGTCCATTTCCTTCGTTTTAATATCATTATCCTATTCCTGTATCGGGCATTTATGTTCGTAGTGGTTTAAAGTGCCTTTTGAGCTGTAGCTCCAGATCCAAATAGTCATCATGTACTAAAAATTAATGGAGACGGGATTAATGGCTCAGGAGCAGAAGCTTAGTAAATAATGGATGTGTTTTTGTTCTTTTTTTCCTGTAGTGTGCTGTTCATGTTAAGTAACTATGTGCATGTTTGCTGTAAATTCAATTTTGAGTTAAAGTGTTAAATAAAACTGCAAGAATCCTATTTATTGAAAACTGGAATGACTAATAGATTGTTTATAGATTCTTTGTGGAAACAATCTATAACAACTTGGATATAGAATAATAAGGGAAACTTCTATTATAATAGAAGAGTTTTTGCAATTTCATTTAAAAATTAACAATTCTGTATTCTTGTACTGATATATTCTTTTATATCAAATATTGTCCTGGCGCCTATGTCCCTGTATTTTGATACTCCGACTATTCATTGTATTACGTCAAATTGTGGTATATATGTTTTGCTACACATTTATAAATTGCTACCATATAAATTTTTTTACCTTTCTATTAATGTAGTTATTTTTACCTTTATATGGAAATAAGTACGTATGTGTATAAAAACTTGAAATATACTTAAAAGAAAGAAGAACTGCAAACAATGAACTTTTCCATTTTTGTTGACAAAATAAGTAAATCATGTAAAATACTATCTTAAATATTTTTTTTTTATTTAAAATAATTTCTTACATAATGATTATATTCATTCCTATCAAACATTATTCACATACAGAGAAGGGTATTATGGGTTATTTTATTAATTAGTTGGGTTTTGTAGTCCACAAATGGACAAATTGCTGCAAAACTAAGATATAGTATAATAATATTTTTTTAAAACCTTGTCAACATTAAAATATTATTATATAAATCTACTTTTTTGTTTTTAATATATATTTTTTAAATGTTTTTATTCCTGTGTTACTTTAATTCATCTTACCAGTTCCGTTTACTAAGTTTTATAGTTGTTATTACACACACACATAGCGTCATTCAGTCCTGGACAGTGAAAAAGTGAATTTTAATAATATTTTTTATTAAGACCTTATGGCAGATTGTTAATATAGATTTATTGCAAAAAATTATCTCTTGGACAATGGGGATAGTTGCTTTTAATCTAGTAATTCTGATATTATATTCTAAATTTTCATCTTATTTTCTGTTTTTCATTATACATTAATTTTTTTATTAGTTTCTATATTATAATCTTCAGCGTTACTTAGGGAAAATTCATCATCATAGTACCCGCCTTTCAGCTCTCATCTGAAAGCTGATTGGCTCTAACCGCTAAGAATTGGCTACACTTGCAGTGCTCCTCCTCAGTACTGACTGATGTCTTCCGACAAGGAAAGATCTCAGATGAAAGAGTAAAGGACTGCTTCGTAGGCAAAATCTCTGTATTATGATCACGATATCGATACCTAATTTTGCTCAGCAGTTAAATCCCAAAAGCTTCTAAGGTGCGGTGTCTGATTGAGAGGAGTAACAATTGAATTTGAATGTAATAGGATTTTGAAATTCCTCATTGCGTGTTAATGAGTTATTTCTCATTAATCTATTTTCAATGATAGCTTCTCTGTCATTACGCAATGCTTCTATTTCTGAAACTGTCTCCATTTATTCGAAATGCACAGTATAATCTACTTTAGTGCAGTTAAGGCAGACTTATTACGTAACTATAATTTACTATTGTTCTACTTGTGCCAAAATACTAAATTAACCTCTGCGCAGCAGTAGTTAATTTTTGCGTTACGGATTTTAATAAGCATAGAGCATTGGTACATATGTTGAGAAGGCGAGGTATCCAGCTTTTCGCTGTTGACCTCTATCATAATATCTTGTGGAGCATATAAAGTTGACTTGGAGTCTACCTAGGTTGAATTGATAAATAACACAGTAAAGACTACCAAATGGGAAGTACTCCCGGGATACAATTGCATGGTGATGGAATGATAGGAAACAAATTATAAGAGATAGACGCATTTTATTTTATTCAGTGTGGCTAGGTCCACGAGGTGGTGGCATTTACAAATTCGCAAAAAGAGTAAATTGAAGAATTAAATAAGAAGGCGGAGAAAAGTGAAAAATTTAGAATTTAGGGGAAAGCCTCAGTACGGATCTAGGCCTGTGGAAGTTTTTAAGGTCGTATGGGCTGTAATTGTCCAGGGCTTGGATTTCAATATTGCCGATGTTTTGTAATTTATCATTGAATCTGAAAGCCAAATATTTAATGTATTGTGTGACTGTTGGAAAGGCTAAGTTTTTACGAATTAGTTCGTTCCTGAAGTAATATTCAGCATTTGTAATGATCCGAAGGATTTTATTCTGCTGTGATTCAAGCAAATTTAGTTGTGTTATGCATGCCCCTCCCCAGATAGGAGCAGCATAAGTGATAATAGGCCTAAGGAATGATTTATATAATAAGATTTTATTTTTTAGTGATAATTGCGAGTTACGGGCTAAAAGTGGATACAATGTGTGAACTGCTGCGGTAAATTTATTTTTAGTGAAGATGACGTGTTTTTTCCAAGTGAGTCGTTTGTCCAAGATGACTCCCAGGTATTGAACATGGTCTGTCCATGGAACTTCCACACCAGACATGCGGATTTTTTGACATGAAGATCGTTTCCTGGTGAAGAGAATGGCTTGTGATTTGTTTGCATTGATTTTAATTTTCCAAAGATTCTACCAGTTTTCAATTTGGATAGTATGTTGCATGAGGGTTTTATAGATTTCTTTGTGATCAGGGTCAGTTGTGAGGATGGCTGTATCGTCAGCGAAAAGACAGAGCATATTATTTGGGTGTTGGGGGATATCGTTGATAAAAATGTTAAAAAGGAAGGGAGCTAGGAGTGATCCTTGTGGAACTCCTGCTAAAATTGGTCTATCCGATGAAAGAGTTTGTTCAATTTTTATAGCGAATGTACGACCATTCAGGTAGCTAGGTAGCTGTTAATAATTTTAATTAGGTAAAAGGGAAATCCATTTATTAATAATTTGTAAATTAAGCCCGTGTGCCAAACACGATCGAATGCTTTTTCGATGTCAATGAAAAGGCTTCCAGTTGATTGCTTGATGTAAAGGTCCGTAGAAATGTATTCTACAGCTCTTAGTAATTGGTGACATGTGGAAAGATTTTTTCTAAACCCAAACTGCTGTGGGATGATTATGGAGTTAGCTTGTTCATAGTTATTAAGTTGTTTTAAGATAAAGTGCTCTGTGACTTTTGCCATTGTGGGGAGGAGTGAAATGGGCGATAACTAGAGGGGGCTGCTGGATTTTTACGGGTTTACGAATAGGCAAAATAAGTACTTTTTTCCATATAAGCGGAAAATATTTAAAGTGAAAAATCTCATTAATGATGTCAGTAAGGTGTATTACGGCAACATCTGGGAGTTGCCTTAGCATTTTATTAGTGATGCGGTTGTGACCTGGGGGTTAATAAACATAATATCAGGAAAAGGAATTTTATTTTTATTTATAAAATATTTTCTGTTATATTGGTTGGTAGTTATTTCTTTGGAATTAATAATTTTGCATTATAAATTAAACACGTAATTTTAAAATTAGAAATATAAAAAACTGAAATATATTAATATGAGAATAATCTATATTGCAAAAAATGAACACATCATTTAATAGACAGGTCAATGTTAATGTTAAATTAACGTCTTCAATGACATAATGAAAATAAAAAAAAGCAAAATATTTCTGTTCCAATGATATATAAAACAGAAAATCACTTCAGAAAGGTCTCGTTGGTCGAAGATGTGGTGACGAGGTGTCCAGCGGGAGCCGTTGACCTCTTTTAATAACAAGGGTATAACCTAAAATTACACTTAAAGATCTATGCATGGTTACAATGATGAATAAAAGAATAAGTACTCCCAGATTGAGTGCTTGCATGGTGACTTATAAGATGTTACAGGAGGTAGTTACCAGAAATTAGACACTGAGATATATACAAAATAAATGATAAAATGTATACAAAATCAAAGTAAATGGAAGAGCTGTCCAAAATGTATTGCGAATAAAGTAATTAACCTAAATGTTTGGGCAGAAAGCCCGTTGCAGTTAAGAAAACATTTTAGCGGCTCTAACAATCGGCGCTGGAGACGAGAGCCCCACCTACTCCAGGATATAAACAAATAAATGTTTGTAAACAAACGGGAGGGAGGGGGACTATCGCTGTGCAATTAGGGTTTGGGAAGAGAGATAATTATTCAGTTGTGGGGGTGATCCTTAGGACGGCTCTGGGTCTGTGAAAATGTATTAATTCATGTGGATTATAGTTATCAATTGTTTTAATTTCAGAATTATTTATGTTATAGAGTTTATTGTAAAACCTGAATGAGAGATGCAAGATGTAATTTATTAGAGTCAGGATCCCCAAGTTTTTATGAATTTTCTATTAAGCGTCATTTCAGTCGTACAAGCGATTCTCAAAGCCAGTTGATTTGATTAGAGATCGGGACACTATTCCTTCCTGTAACATCATAGAAAGAGTTCATTATGATTGTTCTGAGTAGTAGTCTGGGGCATTATGCTGAACATCAGGACTGAACTGCACGTTTTTTACAGAATTTCTGTAACCTGAGTTCGCTATTGTAAGGAAGTGATCTTTCCGTTATTGTGTCTGTACCGAAATGCCATTGGTACTGATTTCATTTTTATGCATGACAATCTATGGCCCCCTTGGATCCCCATTGTTCATCATATACCGGAAGGAGAAGATATACAAATGGAAGGCCAGAGTACGTCTCTGATTTAATTCCCCTACAACATGTATTGGAGGCTTTCGGGAGACGTCAAAATGAAATTTGCTAAGGGGAAAATTCAAAGCTGAAATGTATGTTGATTGAGGAATCGATACCCTTAACCTCAAGAATTTTTGGATAATATTCTTGAACATTGAGAGACAATGTGAAGGAACAATTTTAATAAGAATATGACTTATCCGTATTAAAAAAGGTCGCTTGTTCTTCCTTCTCTTGGACTGACAAACATGAGTAAGGTTAATATGAGTTCAATAAAATCTTTTTTGTTTTCTATACTGTATACATTGCATTTATTTATACTGAAGTACGTTTTCATCATCGTTTAAATCAGTGATTCCCAAAGTGGTCTATATCGACCCCTAGAGGTCTATGACAACCTGCAAGGGGTCTACGTGAGCGAAAAAAAATTTTGGGGTCCATGAAATGAAAATGGGCGTCCACGATAGTGGATCTCAACACATACACTGATAGTACCTATTTACTTACATCATACTATCTTATAATATCAAAACATATACATTATTTATAAAAGTACCTATGAAGTAAAAAATTTATTATATATGTTTATAAAATTGTGTAAGTTGTAGGATGTTGGTGTTCGCAATACATTTTGAACTTGTAAAAACCTGAGAGTCGCAGTCTCAGAGCTTCGCTACCTTGCACTGACTTGTTCAATTCGTCATTCTATAAATACGAATGTGGGAAAAATACGTTTATTCGTTTCCTGAATCTTGAAAAGGAAAGTGCTAAGAAAATATTTTAAGAAATAAAAACAGATAGTATATCACACAAATTATAGTGAGTCAGTGTTATTTTGTTTGAGAGTGCTGGAGAAAAGTAAGTACATTATTTTTTATTAAATTTTAGTTTTGCACTCGTAGTTAGCAAAGATAGATAAATTACGCCAATCATGACTTTAGTTATTAGTAGTTTAATATTCAATTATGAAAAATTACACGAGTACTTCTCAATAGTTTCTTTTTGAAAGTTTTAGCAATCGGTATTATAATTACAGTGCAATCTCCGTAATTCGAGCTAATTGTTGCAAGAAGATGTTCGAATTAAGGAATGTTTTCGGAAAAATCAAAAAATATTTTTAATATACAGCTGCTGGATTTTCTGTCTTATTTAAATAATTTAATTTTGCCCACAGATAACTGATGCCATGTTTGAATCTAAAAAGAAATGTAGACAGTACCGTGTTGATTATTTGAAATTTGACTTCATTCCATCATTGCCGTACAAACAATCGCCTAAGTGCCTTTTATGCAACAAAGTTTTGGGCAATGACGCTATGAAACCATCTAAACTGCAAGATCATCTGAGAAGATGCCACCCTGATAAAACAGAGAAAGATTTGAAATACTTTCAAACACTCAAAGATAAACTTCAAAAGAGACCTACACTGGACAAAATGTTCGCTTCGACGTCACAAAGAAATAATGGGGGTTTGCGGGCGTCTTACAATATCTCGTTACTTATAGCAAAATCCGGAAAACCGCATACTATCGGAGAGAAGTTAATTTTGCCAGCCATTGAAGAGGTTCTTAAAACTGTTTTACACAAGCCTGCATCTGATATCATTAGAAGAATTCCCTTAAGCAACAATACTGTTGAAAGACGTATTGATGAAATGAGTTCTGATATTGAAAGCTTCTTATGTAATTATTTGCAAACGACCCATTTCTCTATACAACTGGACGAGTCAACTTTACCTGATAATGCAGCATTATTATTGGCATATGTTCGTTTTATTATGAATCAAGAAATCTACGAAGAACCTTATCTTACTCTTAGAAATCTACGATAACCTGTCGGTTATCAAAGTTCTTGCGAAGAGCAAGAACTTTGATAACCGACACTAAAGGTGAATCAATATTTCATGTTTTGAAGGACTACTTCATTGAAAAAGCAATTCCTTTATCAAATATAATATCAGTAGCTACAGATAGAGCACCTGCTATGGTTGGACGTTATCGTGGATTTATAAGCTATTTAAAACAAAATGTGTCAGGGGTGTTAGCGTCGACAACATTTAGTTGCTAAAAATTTGAGTGTTAGATTGCATACCTCACTTCATTTAGTCATTGAGGCAGTAATCTGAAGCAACGCGTTGAATACGCGGTTATTTGCGCAGTTGTATGAAGAAAATGACGATCACTTTCATCAATTACTCCTTCACACTGAAGTAAGCTGGCTGTCGAAAGGCTTATGTTTGACAAGATTTTGCACGTTTTGAGACTATTTTAGAATTTCTGGATACTATAGATAAAATTTTAAAAGAAAATTTAATGAAGAGGAAAACAGACATCGCCTATTTAACAGATTTGCTTACAAAATTTAATATGGTTAATTTGCAATTACAAGGCGACAGTTTAAATTTGATTAAAACAAAGCTTTCTTATCAGCGTTTCTTGCCAGAGTTCAACTAATGAAGCAAAATATTGGAGGGGGCGAATTTTCTCAGTTCCCCAATTTGTCACAGACAAGCTGCCAGGAAGACGACGTTTCAACTTACGTTCAACATTTAAATGCCCTCTATTCAGATTTTGAATCTAGGTTTGAGGATATTTTGACTATGGTAATACCAGCTTGGATAATTAATCCATATGGGGACATAGAAGAAACGAATGTCATAATACAAGAGGAACTGACTGAACTAAGTACAAACGAAGAACTTAAGGTTCAGTTTAAAAACTGATATCAGCAATTCTGGCTGCAAAACAACATACCCGTTACTTATCCCGTATTATGGAATATAGTGAAAAAATTTTTAGTTTCATTTCCATCGTCATAACTAGTGGAAAGGGGGTTCAGCGCTGTTACCAATCTCCTAACGAAAAAAAGAAACAGACTGGACATCATTAGCCGAGGAGATTTAAGATTAACCCTTACAAAATTGATTCCAAATGTTGATAATTTATTATTAAAGCATCAAGTTCACCCTTCTCACTAAAAATATTGACTTATTGCTTATGTTATTTTATTTATAGTTTATTTTATGTTTATTTAATGTTACGTATATTTTACATAACAGATACAAAATTTTATTTTAAGTAGTTTTAATTTAAATTCAATTAATAAATGTATAAATTAACATGTGTTTTTACTTTACGTTTTTAACACTAAACTTCACTACAGTTAGAAATTTACAGGAAATCAATATCAGGTAAGTAGGGGGTCACGTATATCAGGTAAGTACACGGAAAAACATTGCAAGGGGTCTACGACACAAAAGTTTGGGGAACTCTGGTTTAAATACAAAATGCTGTCATTTATTTCCGAGTTTAATGTCTCTTGGATGATTACTCGAGTAGTTATGGAAAAATAAAAGAACTTTAGAAAAAGTTTTGCACATCAGTAAAACTTTGTTATACTTTTATAAAAATTAATAAAATAAAAAGTTATTGTGCGTGATCCCTTCATAAGAAATACATGCATTTCATGTGATAAAAATAATCGTCATTTTGTACAATTGGCCTCCTTAATTTAACCAAGTTACAAGGTTACTTTACTAATATGTAAGAACGACGATAAGTAGCTATAATTGTAATATTTATGAATATATTGTAGAAAATGCAACACCATGAAGTTTTGGTAGTATAAAAGTAGTAGTAAATTTTGAAGATTACGCAGAGGAACATGTTATGCAAATAATGTAAAATGCAAGTTGGTCAAGTGATTACCCCGCCAGATAAAAGGGATAGAAATGGCGGACAAGCCAACAGTCTTAACTCTTTGCCACTTAGGAAATCCAGTATTTCGGGAAGTTCAAAGCTGCAGAAGACACGTGACTCGACGACGACATCGAAGAGAGTTAGACAATCGGACGGTTTTGTGAGAGGTCGGATTGTAGCCATACGTACGGTTGGTTTGTCCTACCGTCGTATCGCTGCTGAAATCCGCCTAGATGCATCAAATGTGTATGGAATTTGTACCAGATGGTAGAAATAACAAAATGCTAAAAATCACATAAAACCAAGTCCATCTAGACGGACAACAGACGGATCGACGCATTCGAAGGGCAGCTATGGTGGCCCTACAATCAATTTCTCTTGACATTCTGCGGCATGTGTAGCCAGTTCTGGATGTTCCAATATCTGCGAGAACAGTTGCACAACGATTGGCTGAAAGTGGCTTGCACCAACCACCCTTTACCACGTAGGGAGAGATTGCGATGGTGTCATCAACGAGCCACTTGGACGACTGAATGGTAGAATGTGGTATTTAGCGATGAATCTGGGTTCTGTTTCACTAGTGATAGTCACCGGATGAGAGTCTAGAGGCGTCGGGGAGATAGACCCAATACGACCCCTATTGTTGAAAGCCATACCGCTCATCACCATGGAATAATGGTTTGGGGTGCAATCAGCTACGATAGCAGATCGCCCCTAGTACGCATCAGAGGCACATTGACGTCACGACGCTACGTTGATGAGGTGCTGAAACCTGTTGTGCTACTTTGCTTTCAGTAGCTGCAAGATAATATTTTTGATCAGCATAATAGAACATCACACATGGCTCTAGTTAGCAGATAAGCCTTGCAGAATATCCAGTTGCCTTCTTGGCTTGGTCTCCTGATCTTTCCCCGATAGAGCATATCTTGCACGAGATTGGACGATGTTTGTCTGTTATGCCCCAGCCTTTGTCGAAGGACGAACTGTGGAGACTGGTTCAGATCATATGGGCTTTGTAAAAATTTGGCAGGCATAGCTAACAACTGGACGCAACATTGACCGGTAAATTAATAATTTATTTTTAAGATTTAATTCTGATCTGTAACTTAATAGTGGATAAAGTACTGATTTCGTTGCCCTATATTTTTTGATGATTTTATTGAAGTGTAATTTGTAAGTTTGTCGTTTGTCTAATACCACTTTAACGCAAACATATATATATATATATATATATATAATCACAGTAAAACGCCCATTAGCCAAGGTAAGATCCGGAACCATAAGCTGAATGTAACAGAAATGCCTAATTGTTACCCAAAATTGAAAGAAACCATATATGTCCCTACCTCATACTACTTTTGCTTAATCTTGTTTTTTCCTCGTCAGTTATATTTTGTGCCAGTTTTACTAAATTCTAAATCAGCTTGTGTGTGTTAAAAAAATCCTCCTATTTGTCAATAAAAATAAGCAGATCATCAAGCACCATTCTATGAGTAGCTTGTAACCGCAAAATAGTATTTATTTAGATCATATCTTCAACGCAATCTTGAATCCCTTCTTCCTGTAAAATTTTCTGAAAATTCATCTTAATTACATTTGAAACCCTAATAATAAACTAATTTTCTGATTTAATGATGAACCAAAACACTTAGACTGGATAAGCCAACTTACCGGCGAAACACATCCTTCTTCCCCTTCTCACACTACATAATTAGTTTTACTAACACATTTTGGCTAATACTGGCAAGCACTTTGAGGAAGAACGAAGAAGTACCGGGGAGAGATATGTTTTCATTTGAAAGCTTTCTCTAAAAGAGTGTAAGTAATGCCTATGAAGTTTTTTTAAATTTCTTTGGTAGACTGACACAAAGAAATTCTTATTATTTCAATTCCTCGAGTGTATAATACAGTCCTGTTTTAATTTAACATTACATTCCACCAAAAATAATATTTGAAGAATCCTCCTGTCAGTCTAACGCCATTTTGCAGGGAAAATGAAAAAATATACTTACATAATCAAAATAATTAAACTTTCCCTCATTTGATTTTTTAGGGTTTTATCATCTGATATTTAATAAAGTGCCTTATGCAAAGTGAATGTTAATGTTATGTCTTTTATAACATAGCACTTGTTGCTTTTGAAATCTTAAATCCTATAATACATAAAAACCTAAATCGGTTTGTTGAGGCTTTGAAGAACGATTTGGGAAAATTTGTCAAATGGCAGCTTATTGGCTGATTAGAAGAGAATACGATCAGGAAAGCAGACACATGTGTAAATTTTCCATATAGTTTCTCCGTTATAGGAACTATTTGAAAATGATGTAAAAATTATAAGAAGGCCAGTATTACAAGAAAAAACAACTGTATCTGAAGCATATTAGGTAGCAATAATTGTTAGTCATAAAAAGAAATCTACTGCTCGTCATTTAAATTTAGACCTACAGCAGCCCTTACATTAACCCTTGGAACAACTATCATTTTAGACGGTGTGCACAAGACTCACATAAAAGTCCTTATGTCAGTAAGCTAGAGCAATGTTTCACTCTCTTCGCAAAAAAAGTAAGAATCGCTATAATAGTTTCAAAGAACATCAAAACAAAATTAAAATCTCTAGGTTTTATTTTTTATTCAATGTTTAATTCATGTGACTCTAAACACCTCATAATTGTAAAATACTCTAATGTAGAAAATAAGAAACTTGAAAGTATGCGTCGGATAATACGCAACATGCCCATATTAATAAGATAGAGGATTTGGTATAAAGAAGAATAAGAACAAATGAATGGTCATTTCTTTTTTCCAAAAACGGATTTATGAATAGCGAGAGATATCGGGATGAGACCTTAGAGCTTTAAGTAAGAATTTTAAAAAACACATGAGTCTTCTTATAGCATTGACGCTCATCCCCATCGTGCTAACCTAGTTGATGATTTCTTGGAAGACTTGAAAGAACA
This sequence comes from Latrodectus geometricus, assembly GCA_026290005.1. Lineage (NCBI taxonomy): Eukaryota > Metazoa > Arthropoda > Arachnida > Araneae > Theridiidae > Latrodectus > Latrodectus geometricus. Next base: position 27,681 of record JAPDSC010101870.1, on the reverse strand, counting down.
TCTTGGGCAACAAACGCTCTTGATCTTATGTAGAACTTTCTGGACTAATTCGGTAAAGAAATTATACGTATACATCTTCCTTTGCTTCATAAAGATCTTTAGAAGACGCCAATACTGGAAGAATAGACTTTAATTACCAAAATTTTAAAACCAAAGCGTTCTTGACAGTACCAAAACACGTTGTGTTAAATGTGTTCAAGTCAAGAGAGATTACACATTCAATATTTAATTCGTTAGTATTAATTTTGGTGACTTCTTTTTCTCAAATTCTCTGTGACATTTTGTTACCATTTTTATTGCCTATTGCATAATTTTTAGTTTATTTCCAATTTTAAGGCTTATTTTAAATTTTATGTATTGTAGTACGCTTCTCAAAATTATTAAGGGATATTGAGGTTGTGGGTTGATCTTGTACCTGCTGAATCGTTTGGTTGATTATTAAATTATTGACAGACGTAATAAACTATATGTCTTAACAATGACATTCATTTGGCAGAAAAATTGCATTTTATTGAGCGTTTGGGTTCAAAATTAAAAAACACAATTTCTGAAGGAGAAAATCAAATAAAAAGGGTGTTTTCTTTTTAAAAATATCGTTTTTATAGGTTGTATGCTTTGCTCAGATGGCCAGAAACGTTAACCACTTTTGAGGCATCAAGATTCCTCCAAAAGGGAATCCTTCTTCGAGTTAGCATGATGTGACTTGCAATTGCCATCCATTAATAAGAAGTCATCTGCAACTTTTTCAACGGAAGGGACTACAAAATGATAGAAGATCCTATCTTATATCTTTGACTGGACAGAACTCCGTTTTGAATGATATGGAGATCGGGCACTAATCAGCAGAATTGCCAGTGTAGACTTTTATTCCCCCACAGAAAAAATCTGACACTTTCGTAAATGGTCGCTAGATTTTTTCTTGTGCCACGTTCTTTTCAGATGAACATACATCTATTTTCATGATAAAAAAAAAAATGGAAACCATCAGAGAAAATATGGTGCTTTTCATTTCTCCTTTAGTTCACATGTTCTATTACCACACCTTTGAATGCGACGATGCTTTGCTATTAACATTACATACACCATTGGACGGTAAGCACACAGCCCTATAACCAGAAGGTGATTTTGGACAGTTTGTGTCTAAACTGGTACCAATAGCCGAGAAAAGGTGTTCAAGAAGAGTGGCACTCATATTTTGGTATCTCCAAGCCGTTTGCGATAAATAACAATCTTCATTGAGTGTTGTTGCATATCTATGACCTTGCCCCAATTTCCGGACTGCATTTCCAGTTTCCAAAAAATGGTTTCAGATCCTGAAATCACACTTTGTGAAATTTCAATGGCTTCTGCTACTTTGGATTGTGTTTGATCCTCTCTATATAATCAGCCAACAACTCTCCAATCTTCTGACTCCGTTAAATGCTTCCGTTGAGAGATCACACTCATCTAAACAAAGAGCTAACTGAGAATCGATCATTCTTTCATACTTTGTCTTACATTAAGTTGAAGTCAAATTTCATTCGCTGCCGCTAAAGTGTCGTTTTCGTCGTCAAAGTCAAAATTTGCCTATTCCGAAGATAGAAATGAGAAAAACTTGTATTTTTGACTATCTCTATCCATTTTACACAAAATAGTTTGTGTCTTTCATAAAATTACGGTATAAGCAATGGTTTTTAATTGATTTGAGCAGTGTGTAAAAAACATTGCAGCAAAATTCCCAAAATTTCATTTCACACAAGCAGTTTTTGTTAAAATTTTTGTACGTGAAGGTAGTTTTGGATGTGTCTAGTTATATGACTAGAGGTACTAACTTCTTTGCAAACTAAATGTTCGTGTATATCATTATTTTATTGGTAAATATGAGATATTCATCATACAGCACATATTTCCTACAGAAGATAATTTGATATCAAAATTGTATTATACAGCTTTAAATTCCCATTACACATAGGAAATATGAAAAATATTTATTAAATGTTATTAAATAATTCAAGGAAATTTATTATCAAGAAAATTCTGCGAAATGTATTTCACTGATTCGCTTTTATGAATAAACATTACCCATTTTTAATAAATGTATATTAACAAAGTAAATGTTCCTATCCACTGGTTCCGCTTAGCACCGACCAATTAAATTTTAAGTTTCACAAGCAAACTTCGAAAGTTAGTATTTGTTTTCATAGATTGGTATCTGCGAACTTTACTTATAAATTTAATATTTAAATTTTTTAATGGTCAAAGTGTTATTTTGACTGTTTTAAATTTTTTTAAAGCTGATTTATCATTAATAACCAATTTGCAAACTCAAGGGATGTTGGTCTGTCTTTTAGTTCAGCAGTTTGTTGGTTCAACTTCCATTTTGATTCGGAAATCACACCATTCATTGTAAGTCCCTGTTGAATTAACCTTGTCAGTCAAAAACGTCGGCATTGTGCATAAGGAGAAGACATTTTTGATATAATGTTATTCACCAAACTGAGCGAAATAACCAAATTATAAAAAATATTATGATTTAACTGAAATATATCGTTTGAAAATAAAAATTTGATTACTGTTTTGAAATATTAAAAGTCAGTTTTGAAGTAATTAGTTACATTTAAATAATTAGTTACATTTAGTAATTAGTTACATTTATCTTTAAATTAAGTATTTTAAATAAAATAGCTGCTTAAAAATAATTTTTCAAAATTTCTATATTGAAATGAAAATATAAAAAAATGAAATCGAATGTAAAAGAACTTTATTATAACATTTTGTTATTGCTATTAATCTGATTTATCTGAATATATCAGATAATATGAAGAAAGAAAGAACTGCGTAATATTTTATTATTAATAACGTGATTAGATATTGCTAACATCTTGACATAGCGCTCTCTTGTTTAAGCAGTTGAAATGTTCATCTGTAATAACTAAGGCCATGCATCGTTTTTGTAATTTTATTGCTACCTGTTATTCTAGATATTTTACTATATGAAGTACTTCAATAAATTCGTTAATTTGAACATTAAACTTAATCGTAATATATTAATTTCTACTACATGAAAGATTACTACATTTCTTTCAACCACATGCATTTGTACTACTTTAGTGATTAATTCTAAAGTCAATATAATTCTAATTTTAAAATCAAAAGTAAAATTTCTTTTTGGATATTAGAATTATGTCATTTACAAAGAACAAAATCAAAAACAGTTTTTTATTTCTCAAAAGAAAAATTCATAAGGAAAATATATATCTATACAAATTAAAAATAATTTTTAAGAAATCCAAACACTCTAAATAATTTTTCTCTCAAAATATTTACTTCATAAAATAGAGACTTTTATCTAAAGACTAACATCAACTGAAACAAAACTATAAGCTGAAGCACTCTGAAATATTGCTCTTGCAAAAAAACACTTATGGGATTGCCAAGGCTTCTTCTTCTTCTCTTGAGCTTGTCAGATACGTGGCACCTCTGCATTGTTGCATTTTGTACCATGCTCCAAGCCCAATTTTTTCCTAGTTCCATTGTCTTGGGTCACCTACTTTGTTTATAAAGTCTGATAGGCCCTCAATGGAGTTTAGGTGTAACTCTTTAGGATATTGATTACCTAGAGAAGTGGATCTTGTAAGGGCAAGAGCATCACACTCATATAGGATATGATGAGCTGATTCTACCCCTGCGTGGCATTTCCTAAAAATTGGTTCTTGTTTAAAAAGCCCCATTGTATGAAGGTGTTTTCTGAAATGATAGTGCCCAGTAATGAAGCCTACAATTGCTTGAATATTCAATCTTGGGAATCTAAGAGTTTCAGATGCAATTTTCTCAGATGAGTTGAAAATCATGCTTTTTGCATGTTTCTGTCCAGGAGAGTCACGCCAAACTTTGTTCATCTCCTGTTTTTCCCATTTTTGAATGGCCTTCCTTGTAGTCTTCATGTTGATCCCACAATTCCATTCCTATTGGATTGAAAGAGGATCCCTGTTTTGCAAGTTCATCAGCTCTTTCATTACCTTCTATTCCTATATGCCATGGCACCCAAATAAGAATAATTTTATTCCCATTTGCCAGTTCCTTAAGGAGATTTTTACATTCCATTACAATTTTTGATTTGATTTGAAATGAGTAAAGAGCCATCAATGCAGCTTAGTGTTACTATAAGGATTTTCAGAGCATGTGTTCCAGGGTAGGATCTTAGCAACTGTTGAGGAATGGTAGATGGATGCCGCGTTCTTGCAGCCACGTTTCTCGAAGTGGATATTTGATAATTTAATACGTTATTCGTCGATTATTTATTTTGATTTTCGATATTCTTGCCAATTATTTCAATCTATAATATCATAATACAAGTTTTTAACTCAGATAATATATCATAATTTCAGGTTGTTCCAAGTATACAGCAGATCGATTACTTGCACTGAAAGCAAAACCTGTCTTATTAAATTTATTTTAAATGAAAACTATAACATTATTTATAATGAATCCAGTGAGTGCTTTATGAATGTATTTAATTTAGTTATAACTTATTTTGAAACAAAATATTTTGTTCCTAATAGAAGAATATTTTTCATTTAGGTTCACATTTCTACATATATCAATGTACACTCCTTCATAAATAGGGGGTTAGAAATGCATGAACAACACACAATAAAATCAATACTCAATTTTGCTTTTCTATTTCGCGCTCATCTTTATTTATACAACAACTATTTACAGCTTCCAAAACCAGACTACGTTCACTACATGACAAAGACTTATATACAGTTCAAGGTTATGCCACTTAGGCTTTGCAATGCACCTGCAACAAAAACACAGCGCCATCTCTTGGCATTAATTATTATTACAGGGCATTGTAACAATCAAAACACATTCAATTAAAATAGTTAAATTCTATTCAAGACTTTTTGTATTGTATAAGAAGTCTTAAAGAGTTTAATTTTTGTATATTTATCAAATTTAAATATATATTAATATGAAGAATAAATACCTTACAACAAGAAGCTCTAGGCTATGAAAAAAATTATTTAACAAAGTATTACTAAGTTTTAATTTTAAAAATTAATTGTACTCATTTTAATTACCCAAACAATGAGGGAGAAAAAGCTAAAAATATTAAAACTTATGCTTTAATTGTGAAAAGAAAAGGTTGCTTTTGTTATTTTTGTTAGTGTGAATACAGAGTGTAGGTCTCCGTTTTCACACCAACAAAAATAACAAAAAATAACAGAGTAATAGTCTGCGAGAGGGGAGAGAGGTTTGAATTGTCTGAACTCTCGTCTGAATTGGTCCCATAAAGAGAAAATTTGAATTACGTTTAAACGCATTGGAGTATCTGCTTTGGACGCTGACGTTAATTCCCAATAAAAATGTTGGCTGAACTTAATAAGAACATTTTTCATTTCTGAACTTAAAGATAATTCTTTAACGTCTTATGTTCAAAATAAATCACAATATGTATAAATTATTAGAATAAGATGAAAGAAAAACAATTGATATAAATAGACTAATTACAAATCAAAATTTCACATTTTTATCTAGCAAAAAGCAATTGGTGCTTTAACAAAAAGAAGCTACATCAATATTTCTATTTCATTCCTTTTATAAGTTTTACTAAATCAAATTATATGCAGTGCAGAGTAAAAAGACTTGCATATGTGATGTAAAAGACTTGCATATGTGATGCACGTGTTGAACATTCTTTTACGGGATAAAACACGAAAGAGACATTTAAGTTTAGTAATATTCTGTATGAATAAAAAATATTTACAAATTTTCTATAAGGGCTTGTATATATATATATATATATAAAAGATAATTTTTAATAATTAGAGTTTTTATAGCTCTAATATAGATTTTTATTCGACTGTTTCGAAAAGGAACTGTTTTAATATGAGATAACTTAGTTAAAAATCATGAATAGTAGAAATTACTGTTTTTCGCGTTATATTTATGAACTTGAAAATATTGATACCATTTTTCTTATGATTCATAAGTAATAAAATGTAAAATAGAATTTAAAACTTATATGCCGTCTTAACTCCAATATGGGGTGAGCCATGAGAATCTAATACGACCATTTTAGAAAGGCAACGCGGACTTAGTTCTAAATCAAAGCCCTAGTATAGGAATCTTTGCGAATGCTCTCAGTAAATGGCTACATTGAACACCTTTCGCTCCGATTTTATAGCAGGCTCTATGGTTAAGAAAATACTGAAATTTTAGCCATAGAAAATTATAGCCCTTAATAATAAATGACTTCCATAAGCCCAGATCTGTTCACAGGAGGAACACAACCACTGAGTCTTAACGCTAGCTATTATTCTTAAATTTTCATTTCTTATTTATTTTACTTATTTCAACTTCTTGTTTAATTGGTAACTTAAATATTTTTGTTTAACATTATTATTACTTTTGTGATTTTTTGTTGAGTTGCTTGATTGCATATTTTAATTTTTCTCATTTACATAACACTTCGCCATGGACTCCTTATTACAAAAAAAAGTATTAGGTTTTTATTACACCTATTATAGGTATGTTCACCATGCAAATATCATAACCGGGAGTACTTAATTTTATTATTAGACAGGTTAATTTTATTCATTCAATTCACTTATATGTACAATAAATGTTTGGTGAAATAATTCTTCATTCAAAAAGAAGTCTACATCCTTAAGCTGGGCACATCATTTATACAACTTTGACCAGTGGTTTATTAAATGATGTGTTCCCAAACAGCTATCCTTTTTATCAAGAATATATTCTCTAAATATTTGTATCATTTATAAAATTTTATTTGAATATGCCGTTGATTTCCCTCATAGTATAGATATAACATTTATAACTAACATATTTCAAATCATTTAAGTTAATGAGCTTAAAATTGTGATATGTGAATAAAATTTTTAAAATGTCTCGAAATTATTAAATTAAGATATAAATTTATTTATATAAGCTTCATGTATTTAAATAACTTGAGTGTCTTATTAATTATATTTTTAATAGCAACATTTGTAAGAAACTACAAATATTGCTATTAAAAATATAATTAAAAAATAATCAAGTTACTTAAACTAATATTAAAAATAACAATATTAATATAATATTAAAAATAACAATATTAGGAAGATTTTAAGGAAAACGAATATTGAAATGTAAGAGTATTTATAAAAGATATATTTTGACTTCAGTAATAAAATTTACTCTGAAATTTTAAAGTCATAGTTTTTTATTGCCGCCCTGTTATATTAATGAGTTATATTTGATTACATATATAATTGACAGGAAATTTATAAACCTAATTGGTCTTATCATTTACTTTTCAATTTTTGTTTAATTTACAATTAAATATATTCTACAATTTCAAAATAAGAAAAATATTTTTAATCACACGCTACTTAAATTAATGCATTACATTTTATCATATGTATAATGGATGTGCATACGTAAATTTTTGGTCTTATTATCTTATTTCAGGGATGGCCAAGACGTCGACCGCGAAGACATTTTAGGTAGACCGCGCGACCATCCCGATAGTAATCTCAGATATTAACAATTTAATTTATGACTTATGTCATAGAATTAATGAATTATTTGAAATAAAAATGTACAGCAGTTTTTGCTTTAAAACCTAAAACAAACTGTGCAAAGTAAGTCATTGGATTTTTCGTTTTACAGTGAAATAAAATCGAAACAATTTGACAAAGTGGGATGCTTAGATTATATCCAGTAGCCGGCGCATGATAGCGACGCACCGAGTCGTCTAGTCTACTCGTCACTTCTGGCCTTGGAAGATTAACTTGGAAGTTTCGCTTCTAAGTTAATGGTCTTACGAGGCAGGTCGCTCGCTTCGTACCGCACTGATACGAATTTGTTTCAAAATATTTGAATATTCGAACTGTTGTTTTTGTATTTCAACAACCCGTCCAAAATGACTCAGCCAGGCACCAGTGCTAAGAGAAGTAAAACATACCATTATCACAATGAGTGGGAAGATGATTTCTTTTTTGTTATGTTGAAGGAGAAATGTGTTTGTCTCATATGTAATTCAAGTGTGGCATTACCAAAAAAAGCAAACGTCTAAAGACATTTTAAAACCATGCACTTAAAATACGCTACAGACTTTCCAATCGGCAGTGAACTTCGAAAAGTTAAAGTGCATGAATTAAAGTTGAATTTACATATACAGCAATTTTTATTTATGAAACCAGGCACCAAAGCTAAAGCAGAAACATTGGCGTCCTATAAAATTACAGAAGTTTTGATAAAGTGAAAAAAACCATTCGAAGATGGAGAATTGAAAAAAGAAGCTTTCGTTAAAGCGGGAGAAGTGCATTTTCCACGCTTTTAAAAACAAATCCGAAATAATATCGTCAACAAATAATATTTCTTTGTCCCGTAACACTGTGATGCGATGTACTGAAACTATGAATAATTTGAAAAATTTATTAAATGACGATTTAAAAGCTTGTAAGTTCCTATCACTTCAATTTGATGAATCCACAGATATTAGTGACATTGCACAATTATGCCTTTTTGTAAGAATGGTTTTCGAAGATATGACTTCAAAAGAATTTTTAACTATAATTCCATTGAAAGGACAAACGAGGGGACAAGATATCTACAATTCATTTAAAACTTTATTTATAAGACAGGGTTTCCAATACATAAATTGGTCTCTATTACAACAGATGGAGCTCCAGCAATGGTCGGGAATCAAACTGGTTTTATATCCTTATGCAATAATGATGAGGAAATTCCCAGTTTTACCAGCTATCATTGCATTATCCATCAACCGGTATTGTGTTCAAAAACACTAAAGTCTAATGATATAATGCAAATTGCTTTTAAAATCGTCAATTCAATTCGTTCAAGAAGTCTTCAGAGACAACAATTTTGGGTGCTTTTGGAAGAAACTGAATCAGAGTATCGAGATCTCTTATTGCACACAGACGAGAGGTGGCTTAGCAGTGGTGCTTTTTTTAAAAAAAAAAAAAAAAAAAATTCGTATTCTGTTACCAGAAATAAGAAATTTTCTACAAATAAAAGGAGAGCACATTACTGAATTGGAAGATGGGAAATGACTCATGAAACTAGCTTTTCTCTGCGATATCACTGCAAAACTTAACTACTTAAATCTAAATCTGCAAGGAAAGAATAAATGTTTAACAGACATGATGAGTGCGATTAAAACTTTCAACGAAATGATAAAAAGATATGCGTCTCAATTAAGAAAACATGAATTAAGGAACTTCAAAAACATGGAGGAAGAGTGCATCTATAATCCAAACCGAGACTTCTAAGATTTCGCTGAACACTTGGATGTTTTGTTTGAAGAAGTTGAAAGAAGAGTCACAGACTTATTTAGGTTGGAAGAAACACTCAATTTTATTGTATTTCCATTTAATGAAAATGTCAACATTGATGGAATATCTGAACAAATAGGACATTTAATAGATATCACATCAGTCACGGTTGAGGAAGAAATTATTAAATTAAGATGCCATCTATTTCTTAAAACCAGAGCATCTAGCGATACTGATTTTTGGAAATTAATTTCTGAGAAACCATTTCCAAATATTCCCAAATTAATTTTGTATTTGAAATCATACTTTGGTTTGACGCATCTTTTCGAATCTGCTTTTTCAACCATGAATGCCATAAAAACTAAACATCGGTCGCTTTTAACAGATGAACATATAATTTCATGCTTATGCATTGCAACAAGCTCGTATCAGCCACAATATGATAAACTTGTCGCAGATATGCAGTGTCAAATTTCATCTAAAAAAAGTGAATTGGGTGGTCAATTTTTATGTATATGAATATATGAATACTTTGATTATTTTCGTCAGTAAATTTTTATTTTGTTAATACTTTTTTTTTTTTTTTTTTTTTAGAAAAATTAAATAATATACCTATTTTTCTGTTACGGAAAATGAATATATAAACATGTAGGTTATATCTGCCATTGGTAGACCGCCCTTTAATGTTTCAACTGTGGAGTAGACCACGGACCCCAAAAGTTTGGCCATCCCTGTCTTATTTGATCAATCTACGTTTATTATCCTTGTTTTATTTCATATTCTTAATGCTTAATTTTTTAGCCACGCCCTCTTTTTATAAAATCTTTAGTTTGCTGCAGAGTGGCAAGATTTTAAAATGAACTGTGTCTTTAGCCAGAAATTTTGACGTATAATTTTTATAATCCTGCAAAAGAATAGAAATCAGGTTACTTGGAAAATATCCAATTTTAATTGTTATTTTTCTGATATCTTCATGGTGTCATGTCTTCAAGATGTTTATTAAACTTATTTAAGTTCAATTAAAAATTTTAAAATTTATTCTATTTAAATTTAAAATAAACTTAATTCAGGAGTCCCTTTGTTAATATATTTATAATAGGCTCTTGACAAAATTAAGAAATATTTGAATATTTACTGTGTTTCTCTACCACTTTTTTTTTAAGTATTTTTATTTGAAATAATTTAACTTTATAAAATCTGTTAGGCTGTCCGGTTTTTTCTCAAAAGTAAGCATAAAGGAGTGTCTTCGTTAGGAGGTACTCCTGACTACAAAATCATGTTTAATTATACTATCCTACGAGTATTGCAGGATAAAGTGAATCATCGAATCCGCATTACGTACAAAGATTCTGTGTTGCGATGAGTATATACGAAAGGAACTGTATATCCTCATTGCAGAAGCATTTACATAAGATAAAGATATTACGAAAAAGTATTGTTATATTTTCATAAATATAACAGGGCTATTCTTAACTATATATAATTTTTATACATTATTAGAACAGGAATAATTTTCTTTATTATGAACGTACTTACAAAATATGTAAAACTGTTACTCATTTTTTAACTTACATTCCTAAAACTGCATATTTTCTAGAATAAAATACTCAGTATATTCTTAAATTTATTATGCATGTAACTAAAAAACATTCTCTATGAAATAACTTATTAGTTTCCTCATTTAAGCCGAAGAAATTTAATAATTAATCATAAAAACCAAAGAAATTTATTTGAATAAATCAGTTATATGCTTAAATCGAATAAAATAATTCCTGTCTGTAGTTTGAGAATTGTTATATGAAGGATTTTTAATTTAAAAACAGACAATTTACAAGCTAGACAAAAAAAATTTTTTTTATTCTGCCTATTTATTTTAATTGAAATTTGCAATACATCCAAAACTTATTTAAAACACTTCCTGTAGGTGTAAACAAACTTTAGCAGTTTTGAAATAGAATTTTAAAACATTAATTAAAATTTCTTTTTTAATATTGTAAATAAACTGCTCTATAAGGAATTTTTAATTATAATTAAATTAAATCAGATACATAAAATATATAAATCTGTTATATAAGCAGATAAGGTGATACGAATCATTTATAAATATTTTGTTACATATATTAAAAGAATAATTTTTTTTTATTTAACATGGCCGTGACTTTATTACACGTGACATTTAAAGTATATTCAAAGTTTATTGAGGCAATTCGTGTGTACAATTTGTTTTTAATTTTTCTACTGAATTTAAAAAAATTTACGTATTATTTTATTTTTGGAAGAAATACTTGATAATTAATTCATAATTAAATCTGATATGAAATATAAAGATTTTCTATATTACTACGATAAAAGTGATTTGATAAATTCATTTCTTAGTATTATATTATATATGTAATGTAAGATTTGGAAAATAAATAATGTTAATAGTATATATATATAAAAGCACTTTACAATGTATGAATTTAATAGAAACCATGGTGGCTCTTAAAAATTATTGGATAATAGTTTAATGGATCTGAAAAATCTCAACCAAGGTTTAAAATTGGAAAAACTGGCCTCTTCAAAAATCAGGATAAGTTTATACTTTCCAGATTCTATTGAACAAGAGTAATAGATTGATAAGCAACCTAAACTAAGTTGATGTAGCATTGCAAAACTTATGCCCTCAAGCCCTTAAATTCCGTTATGTGCTTTTAGTTTGGCATTTTACAATTTAAACATTTTGAAGCAACAATTGTAAGGGTTGATATCATCGTCTTTCCCGTAACATTTATATCCACTTATTGTACTAGTGGGAAACTACCTTAAAATGGTTTCTTGAAATAAAATGCTAATTGATAGTTTTAGATAATAGTTTTAATATCATCTTATTTATTTCGATAGCCGCGACAGTTCCAAGAAACTATGGAAACTGCTATAATTAAAATTCTCCATTTTTTGGAACTGGTTTTTATGGAAGTGTTCATCTCTGAACTGTTCATCATTATTATATAATTTCATTTTATAGACATCCTTGTATTGAGTTCTTTTTTTAAAAAGAATGATCGATGAAAATAATCTTTTGCAGATTTCAATTTCAAAATTCTCGTTTCTTTCAATTTTGAAGAATTCTTTTTAACAGGACGGGCTTGCCAGCTTTCTCAGATTTAAATTGTAACATTTCAGTGAGTACTGCTGGATGTCATGACCTTCATTATTACAATGCCATAGCAGGTGTCTTGTTTAGAAGTATGATACTTCATGCTTGATAAGATATATTATTCTTAATTTTTAAAGCTGTTATTTCTTTTCCGAATATCCAAGTTGGAAAAGAAGGGAAATAATACGGATGAGCATCCATATGATTGACTTATTTAATTTTTCTTTGACAAATACTTCTGTCGTGTAAGATGTCTGTAGTGTGAACGCACGTAAGAACTATTCTACATACTTTTTCGGGGTGTCCAATCATAAAATTTGAAGCAGCGTAATGAATTCGGTGTATACAGAACGAATAAACAGGATTGTAGGTTTGCTATAACAATGCTGGTTAGAATGGTACACACTCTGTACATCCAAGAATTGCCCACTACCCTTTGCGAAGCATTAGTAGATGTACCTATCGCTTGATACATTAAGCCAGCTGATGTGCTGAGGACCACGAAACACTTCCTGTTGGTCTGAAGCAAATGTCAAAGTAAAGTATCGGTCTCTACGAGCTTCATTTACCAGGATCTTTGTTTCCAGAGACATTGATGTCCACGCGCAGTCAAAACATATGTGATTTAGTCCTCAGGGTAAATTAATAATAACAGAGTGGCAGTAAAATAAAGAGATTTGGATAAAAAATCAACTTTTCAAAATTAATTCTAATTAGAGAAATACTTCATTTTAAGATGTATTAGAACATAGCTTTACAGAAGAAATTTCTGTTAAGTTTCGGGATATGACTAAGGATATTATCGATTTCTATATCTTTTTTTCTATTTTTTTTTCTTATGTAATAGGGGACTTTGATAATTCTTTTGAGAATTTTGTGTTGGAAAACATTAATTTTTCTTTTATCAGTGGTATTGATGATGCTCCATACGAGTGAGGCGTAGGTAAGAATTCGTCTTATCAAAAAAAATAAAGTAGTCTCTTTAGTTTAATTGGTAAAGTTCTTTCCTATTATTAGTTTTAAGCATCCTATAGCAGCTGGGGCTTTTTTACTAGAATTATCTATGCGTTTGGACTAGGAAAATTTTGATGTAAGGGTGAGACCAAGATATTTAGCTTGTTTTACTTGTGGATTTTTTTTATTGAAGAGAATCAGGTTATTTGTTATTTATATCTTAGTTAGGTTGTCTTAGTAGTTATTGTTGTAGGTTATGTCTTAGTTTATTCCTTCTTTTTCTCCAGATTATAATAGTTTGGGATTTTTCCGTATTTATGTTGACTCTCCAATCAAGGCACCATTTTTCAATTTTAAATATCTCTTTATTAAATTTTATGAAGAGCTTGATTAGATTTACCAATTCTGCTATGATAGCTGTATCATCTGCATAGAAAGCTATGTGTGTAGAAATTTTTTCAGGAATGGGGAAATCATAATTATAAATTAAATAAAGAATAGGGCCCCAAATGCTTCCATGTGGAACACTTGCGTTGATTTGTAGGGTAATTGAAGATTCATTATTGCGTTTAACTTGAAAATTCCTATTAGTGATATATGAATGAATTAGATTAATGATATCCGAGTTAATATTGAGTATAACTAGTTTATATACGATACCATCGGGCCACACTCTACCAATAGCCCTTGAAATATCAAGCATTGTCATTGCTGTATATATATTATTATGCATATTTCTGATAATTATTTCAGTTATCCTGAGCAATTGTTTGAATGCTGGCAAATTTTTTGTTGATTTGGAAGGAATTGGAGATGCTCCTTAAGTCTATTGTAAACAGTTCTTTCAAAGATTTTTCACAATGCAGAAGGAACGCTAATTGGATGATGATTTTCTATGATTCTTTTTAGGCCTCCTGCCCTGTCTAGTGGTTAAAGTACCTGACTACGGATGGGGAGGACCTGGGTTCGAATCCCGGCTTGGGCATGTATGTACTTTCTCTTTCCCTGTGTTTTTTGTCATTTCCTCAGATGATGGATGAATGTGGCCCGTCCTATAAACGGGTTTGTGGTGGTGTGACGTGGATAGTGCTGTTTACCTTCGTGACTTGGTTAACAGGTGCCCACCGGGTAACGATAAATGAGAAGCAGTTTCCGGTCTTGTTGTGGCGAAGGGAAAATCTCTCTACTACGCATCAACTGCTTCGAACTGTTGAATTTATTGCAAAAAACATTCAAATGAAAAAGTCAACTGGAGGCGTCTTTCTGGACCTACCTCACCAAACTTATCCATAGTTATCTCTCCAACAGAACGTTTACAGTTCGAATCCGAGACAAACTCTCCACTGGAAAACCCATTTGTGCAGGCGTCCCTCAAGGATCCCTGCTGGGTCCCTTCCTATTCAACATTTATATTAATGATATCCCCCAACATAACAAAAATATGATCTCTCTTTTTGCAGATGATACAGCCATTTTGACCACGGATTCAAATCATCAATTAATCCAAGAAAACCTCAATGAACATCTCTCGGACCTAGAAAAGTGGCTTTCTAAATGGAGAATAAAAATTAACATCTCAAAAACTAATGCTGTGCTTTTTACCAGAAAAACGAGTGCCTGCCCTGAAATTCAAATGTCAGGAACTACCATACAGTGGCAAAAAAATGTTAAGTACCTGGGAATCACCATCGACAAGAGGCTCACTTGTAAAAAGCATATACTGAATATGAAATATAAACTCATCAGTGCTAGTGCTGTGCTCTACCCCCTTATGTGTCATGGTTCTCGATTATCACTTAAAAATAAATTACTCATATATAAAACAATTCTTCGACCCATTGTAACGTATGCCTCCCCAGTCTGGGGAGGAGCGTGCATAACCAATATGAAACCACTTGAACAGCAACAAAACAAAATTCTTCGGCTCATCAGCCGCTCAGAATACTATTTTAGAAACACTCTAATTAGGAAAAATCTAGCTGTGCAAACTATTTCAAATTATATCAAATATCTTGCCTTCAATTTTTACAATAACCTTTACAAAATTAAGAACAGTGAAATTCAAAAAATCGAGAACTATGACCCATATGACATCGCTAATTTCCATAGGCCCAGAGCAGTTCTCAGAATTTCTCCAACAACAAATTAAATAACTGTTTTGCAAACACAATCTTAATGTGGCACCATCTATTGGGAATCCCGTGGATGAATTGTCAAGATTTCTTATTTATATTGATATTGCTTTTGTCATGTAAATTGTCATTTATTTATGCTTCATTTTGTAAAGGTTATAAAACCTATATATATATATATATATAAATTGTATCATGAAACTAGATTTTATATTTATATTTCTTATGTAAGAATTAGATCTGTGATCAATTGTTAACTTAATTTTTGTTAATATTTTAATTTCTTCTTATACTACCATGCGGATTCTATTCTGGGAGTACTATCTTGTTTGTACACGATTTTATTAGGTTTACTAGACAAGTTTATTGTCTATATTATGTGTTTTAATTTGTTATAAAAGAGGTCCACGGCCAAAAGCTGCACACCTCAATACCCACTAAGACCAAATGTAATGTGGCGAAGGGTTAATCACCCCAGTGCCCACCATTAAAAAAAATTATGTTTATTGGGTTTCGGGAAGAGAATTACTATGACCGTTTTCCAAATGGTAGTGAAGTAAGAAAGCTTGATGCAGTTGTTGTAGAGAAAAACAAGTTTTTTTTTTATATAAGCAATGGGAAGCTTCTTGATCATGCTGTTGGTGATGTAAGCACCAGCAGCTATTTTAATTTTAAGTTTTTTGATAATTTCAATAACTTCAGTTAAATTTGTAGATTCAATGGCTGCGAAAATAGGAATGTATTGAAGAAAGTACTATAAGGTTCTTTAAAGGTAGCACCTTTATATAGTAAGATCTCCAGTGGAACATCCAGTGCAGTCGTCACCGCGAAATTGGGTACCTGTAATTTGGAAGCAAGGATCAAGCATAATGAACAAAGGTAGACTTGGCTTGTACCACAAGATTTATCATTTCATATGGAAGAAGTTACGACTACCACATATTTTACATGCTCCAGCGGCAATCAAATTAATACTGGATTGGGTGTAGATAGGAACTCACTAGGTACTGCTAACGAGAACGACGCCCTAACTTGGTCATTGTCACCTTACGCCTTAAATATGAAATTAAAATGTTTGCAATATCTTTATTATCACTATATAATAGTTTACATGTTACTCTTATATAAACTATTAAATACTGACAACAAAGCTATAGCAAACATATTATTTTTATATTTAAGGATAGAAAAAGTTCACTCATATGTGTTAACTCACTTTAAATATAAGTGTGTAAAAAAATTTTTTTTATTTAAATTATTCCTTGGAAGTCAAATTTGACTTATAAAACAGTCTGCTCTAGTCAAGGTTTTTATTTTAAAATAAATTCCAAAGAGCAACAAACAATCTTAGAAAGCTTTGGAGTTATAATTTTAAAATCATGGCCAGACCATGCAAACTCTAAGGGCGAGATGGTAAATGAATAATTATTCATTTACCATCTCGGCCTTAGAGATTGCTTTGCTTCAGAAAGAAATGATATTAATAATTGTTTACAAAATTTTATTTTAAATTATTTAAAAATCTTAAAATAAGACATGTAACATGAAGAGCAATAAATATTAAACACAAGAAGAAAACGCACAATTCAATACCTACAAAACAAGATCAAGAAAAAAGTGTAAAATACATATAGCGAAAAGGCGTAGGAATCACGTCTTCATCAGATGGGAGATAACCAATTAAGCAAATTAAACACTTTTTTCTGACAAGTATGAAGAACGAACGTCTAAAAATCTTAATTCCCCGAAGAATGTCTGTAATGTCCGAGTCCGAAATTAAATAATTAAATTAGAGTGCATCAAAATTAGAATAAATAAAATCAAAGCAATATATTACAAATATATATTACAGAAAACTGTGGCTGCCGAAAGTTATTAGAAAAGTCATGTGTTAAAAATGTTAAAGTAGATTATAAACTATAATGTATAAATTAGGTTATGGTGGACATTTTTGGAGTTCTGTGGTAGTATGTTTGTAGCTCACATTAAAGATGATTTTTTTTTGTGTAGATATAAACCCACATGTCATAGGAACCAGTTTATAAGGTAGGCAACCACTCACACTTCATTCATGCAAGGAAAGTACAAAGTCAGGAGGGAGAGAAAGGCCATCATTGGCCGAATCGGGATTCGAACCCAAACCTCCCTATCCACAGAAGGCTCGCTGACCGCTAGACAGAGTAGGCGACTATAAGTGGATTCAAAATTAAAGTATAATTAAAATTAAGTTTAAGTGAAAGTAGGTGTGTTTTCAATATTCTTGTGAGAACTTCATAGCCTTAGTGCAGGGATGGGCAAATTACGGAACGCGGTCCAACTCCGGCCCGCCGGAAGGCTCTATCCGGCCCGCGGATAGAATTTTAATTTGCCGGTCAGGTGCAAATTAAAAGAAATATTCATATATTATATATCCATATCCTTTTGTACTTTGTTTAAGTATTATATTTTTTCTTCCTTTTTTTCAAAGAGCTGTTAATCTGTTTACATATTTTTTTCAGTTCTACAAAACATAAATCGAAGGAAAAAGCAAACTCAGGCAGTTTTTCAATCGGTAAAGTGTTAAAAGCGGAAGTTATTTGTTAGTTATAGCTGTAGATTGGCGCCAAGAAGCTCTATCTTTTTCTTGTGGAACAAACATATGGGAATTCAATTTAGGTGAATTAGACTTCACATGTTGACTGCGCATTTTAAGCTCCATCTAGCGACTTTTTCTTTTGGCGCGAATTCTAATATTATTGATTGCATGTTGAAAGATTGTGGACATATAGCGTCGTTGTGAATAGTGTGGTGAAATTATTAAAAGTATAGCGTAGTGCTTGTTTGGGTTATTCGTAAAATATTTCAACTCCAAAATGGCTTCTAAAAAACGCAAAGTTGATTCAGAGTGCCACGCGTTTAATGATGAATGGACATGGAAATATTTTTTTCAGTTGTAAAAGATAAACCAGTGTGTCTTATGTGAAATGAAAGTATAGCAGTCTTCAAAGAATATAAAATTTCCCGTCATTTCACATCTAAACATAAGAATTCCAATTACGAAGCAATGTCCGAATATGAAAAAAACAAAGTGCAGAAAGTCTTTGTAAAAAAATTATAAATCCTGCAAAAGTTTTTCAAAAAAGATAAACAGTATTCAAGAAGCAGCTACACATGCAAGTTACATTGTAGCATACAATATTGCTAAAAATAGTAAAGCTCTCAGTGATGGGGAGTTCGTTAAACAATGCATGCTCCAACCTTGTGATGTTTTGTGTCCAGACAAGAAAAATAATTATGAGACTGCAAGCTTATTTCGAAAAACGGTGACTTCTAGAATGGAAGCCATCGATAAAAATTTAATATCACAATTAGAGACAAAGATTGGCCAGTTTAAATTTTGTTCCATAGCTATGGATGAAAGCACTGATATAAATGATTCTGCTTAATTAGTATTAATGATGATACTGCTCAATTAGTATTATTTATAAGAGGTGTTGGTGAGAACTTTGAAATTGAGGAACTGGCGTGCATGCGTTCTTTAAAGGGAACTACAATGGGATATGATATTTTTCGTGAATTTCAGGAAGAGCTTTTAACTTTGAAAGTGCCTATAACAAATATATGTAATATTACGATCGATGGAGCACCAAATATGACAGGAAAAAATCTGGATTTCTTGGACTCTTTAATCAAAACTATCTCGGAAACAATGTTGTTTTTCTACATTGTGTTATACATCAAGATGCTCTGTGTAAATATGCATTGAATATGAAACTCGTGCTTGATACAGTCGTGAAGCTTGTAAATATTATTCGATCTCGTGGGCTTACTCACATGCAATTTCGAGATTTTCTTCAGTCAGTACAATCTGAATACTCTGATGTACTGTATTACACGAAAGTAAAGTGGCTTAGTGCAGGATGTGTTTTCGAGCGAGTTTGGCAACTGAAAGACGACATTGTGTCGTTCTTCCATGAGAAACAGTGTTTTGCTGAAAGCGAAATGTTAGAAGACACAAAATGGCTTTCAGACTTTGCATTTTTCACAGACCTTCTTTGTCAAATGAACAACTTGAATGTCAAGAAGCAAGGGAAAAATCAATTTATCGAGGATATTTGGTCACATCTCAAAGGTTTTAAACTAAAACTTAATATGTTGCTGGGCAGCTAGGTTAGAACAACTTATCTCATTTCCCGAGGTTAAATTCAATACCGTCAGTAAATGAAAAGAACCTTAAGAATTATGAAGATAGCTTGAAAAAATTGCCTTTTGAGTTCGAACGCAGACTTCAAGATTTCAGTGCTATTCAAGCAGAATTGGATATTTTTACCATGCCATTGAACGTAAATTGTGAAGCAGTGAGGTCAGATTTGCAGCTTGAATTAATTGAGTTGCAATCTAAAATTCATATCAAGCAATTGTTTCTAAATATGCCCAAGTTAGTTTTACAAATCATTATCGAAAGTAAGTTTTCCAAATTTAATATCTCATACCCAGAAAATCAGTGCTATGTTTGCTTCATCTTATATATGTGAACAAGTGTTTTCAACTATGAACCTTAGAAAGAATTATTTCAGAAGTAGACTGACAGATGAGAATTTAGCCTCGTTCCTTAGAATCAGTACATCTCACTTCGAACCTCAATATAAGGAACTTTAAAAAAAATGAAATCGCAATTTCATTCATCTCATTAACATATTAAATTGTAATACTTGTATATTGTTTTTAAAATTTTAGAAAAATTCATCTTGGCCCGCGATCGAAAAAGTTTGTCCATCCCTGCTTTAGTGGCTCATCTGTAGTTATAAAATACATAACTATGGGATATTTAAATGAGTGTTCTAATTGCATATGTAGTTATCCATCCTGATAAATCCCTTTTCTATTTGTATTGCAGCATTTTTTTTTACATTGTCTTATTTCTATTGAATTGTGTTTTCTTCTTCAGCTTGCCTTTGGATTTTATTGTATTTCAAGTTACATCTTAATTTATTTATATTATTATTTCTCTCAGTAGCTGCTTTTGCTAATCTACTTACCTATAATATATATTAACTAATATTGTATCGTATGTAGATATATATATATATACACATATATTATATATTGTAGGTAAAAGAACGTTTCCACTTCAAAAAATTTCTAAACAAATTAGTACCCGTGTTGTGGAGAGTGAGTTTCTAATTAATATGTGTGTGGGTGTATCTGATTAGGTTAAATGTAAACTATTGCAATTCTGTATAACTTTTCATTATTTAAAAGAAGGAAAAATAAACAAATTATTTTTATGTTCTCTTTTATATGTAGTTGGTAAAAATGGGTGGGGTCTTAATTCCATTGAATGAATGAAATAGAATTCGATACCAATGAGACTTTAATTCGCTACATTTTTATTTAAAGAAAATTTTATAATAAATAATATGAATGATGGGACAGAAAAACATTGAATTTTTTTAATAGTAAGCATATTAAATCAAATGTTTACTACAAATGATTTTAATGTTTCTGAGAATTAACATGCGATTGATTTTTTTGTCAGGAAAAAGGCGGGGCTAAATATTTAAAAACCCTATCTATAAAATATTTAAGCACATTATGTATAAAAACAACTCCAAACTTATTAAAAATACATTGTCACAGTATTTTTTTTTTCCGACTGAAAATTAAATGCTGAAATTAGTTTCGAAACATTTACATTTTACAGCCCATCTCAAATTTCTAGAATAACACTTCCTTATAAGTCGTATACTTTTAATAGAATGAATAAGGCAGGAACAAGTAAATCACAAAACATTATTTTTGGACCAAGCAAGCTCCATACAAGAACGTAATCTATCGTTGGTTTGAAGAAAGTACGTGTTCAAATATAATCTTTCTAATTTTAGAATAATTAGACACTATGGATTCTGAATGAGGTGAGCGGAATAAAATTACAATTCTTAACAAAACAGGCAATGAAAAATTAATTTCTCGTCGCCTTCTCCTTTTGATAAAAAATCCTTTGCATGGAATTGATTAATAAGATGAATACATATATTATATAATAATACTGAAATAAATAAAAAAATTGGCAGTTACATTTTCTATTTATTTCCTTATTTAGGTAATTGTACGACAGAAAACACAGTGCTACAACTGCCAGGGATGGAATCATGGGTCCTCACAGTGCCACATTCAGCCAAAATGTCTAAAATGTGCAGGTACCCATCAAACCAGAGAATGCAAAAAACCATTAGAACAAAAACCAAAATGTGTAAACTGTGGAGGAGAACATACAGCAAATTATTTAGGTTGTGAAAAGGCCCCCAAAATAAAAAACAAAAATATTTAATACAGACCCCAAAGCACTAAGCTACGCCCAAGCACTAAGTAAAAATAACGCAAACATTGCAACAGAACAACCAAAACAAACAGAAGTAAATGTCCCTAAACAAATCCAACAAATAAATACCATAGAAAACACACTAAATGAAAACACGTTAGGCAACTTAACTGAAGTATTAAGATTCTGTAACATAATAAATAAAATGTTTGGACAAAATTTAAAAGAAATTAATGATAAACTAGAAAGCATAGATAACCAGGCTAATAAACTTTTTACTCTTGTACGCTTCATGCAAAATAACCAAGGAACCCCAAACAATGTAAATAATAACTAATAATAAAATAAATAGCCTTTTAATATGTCACTGGAACTGCAACACCCTAAATAATAAAATATCTGAATTAAGAGTATTCGTTAACGAAAAAAACCCGGAATTAATTTTACTACAGGAAACAAAGTTGCGCGTAGGCGAAAACCCTAAAATTGCGAATTATAGTTTTTATCACACACCCAGAATAGGATCTAGACACGGAGGCACTGCAATTTATATCAAAAATCACATACCCCATAGAAAAATCTCGAACTCCCCGCTAAGGCAAATAGATTTAACACTAGTTGAAATACAAATTAAAGAAAACTTAAAAATCATTGTAGGATCCATATATGTTCAACCAAAAGCAGACATAATGTTCACACTTGATATTGAAAACATATTATATTTAAACAACGAAATTATTCTTGCAGGAGATTTTAATTGTAAGCACAGACATTGGGACTGCCCCAAAGCGAATAGAAATGGCAACCACCTTTATAACTTCATTGAAAAAACAAAACTACACATTATGGCGCCAGACATGCCAATTAGATATTCTAATACATCGGCCAACATAATTGATTTTGCAATAGTAAGAGACATAAATTTTAACTCCTCCTCCAATCCGTTAGATGATTTGTCGTCAGACCATAAACCCGTAATGATCTCCTTTGATCTAAACCTACCCAACCCTAAATTAAAAAATAAACTAAAAACAAATTGGGTAAACTACCAGGAAAATCTAAATAATAAAAACTTAAATTTTTCAAAAATAAATAATATGGCAGATCTGGAAAATAGGGTAGATAAATTAACTAATAAAATTAATTGGCGCACGCCGAAGCATCAACAGAAATTAAAAATAAAAGTAATAATGAAATACCCAAAAGCATAAAACTCTTAATCAAATATAGAAACAAAGCAAGGAAAACATGGCAGAGGACAAGGTACCCCCCTGATAAAGCTAAATTTAACAAATTAAACAGTAAGATTAGGCAAGAACTTTATGAATTAAACCAAAACAAATGGAATAGTTATTTAGAAAACTTAATCCCGCAAGAAGGCTCCCTTTGGCAAGCAGCCCGTAAATTTAAAAGAAAACCGATTTACATCCCACCCCTTGAGGATAGTAAAAACAACAAAATTGCATATTCTGAGAAAGATAAAGTTGAAGTTTTAGCAAACAGTTTAGAAAACCAGTTTAAAAACAATATGCCAGGAAATGATGTAATTAACACAGGTGTTGAGGAAATTGCAAAAAATTTTTAACTTAAATAATAGAGACTAAGACACAGAAACAGTGCTTCCAAACCAAATAATAATAGAATCAATTAAAAAACTTAAAACTAAAAAAGCGCCAATCAAAGACAGCGTTAATAATAACATGGTTAAAAATCTAACACTAAAATTCATAGTACAGTTAACATTCATAATAAACGCGATGCTAAACTTAAAACACTTCCCATTAAACTGGAAATTTGCAGAAGTCAGGACAATACCAAAACCGGGTAAAAACTTAAATAAAGCTGACAGCTACAGACCGATTAGTCTCCTATCCTCCCTAAGCAAAATCGCTGAGGACATAATACTAGACAGGGTAGGAAAATTTTGCAGGGAAAATAAAATACTCAAACCTGAGCAATTTGGTTTTCAACCCAAGCTCTCAACAGTACACCAACTTTTAAGAATCACAGAAAACATGCACGAAAGTTTCAAACATAAGGAACACACAGGTGCTGTTTTATTAGACATCGCGAAGGCATTCGACAAAGTCTGGATTGATGGTTTAAAACTTATTTTCTTAAAAATCACAGGGAACCTTGTTAAATTAATTCAAAGTTATTTAAATAATAGAAAATTCCAGATTAAATACAAAGAAACTACCTCAGAAGTCAGGAACATTTTTAGCGGAGTCCCGCAAGGCAGTAAACTCGGACACTTACTATTTCTATTATATATCAATGACATACCTAAGCAGGCAAACACCACTTTAGCACTTTTTGCTGACGACACCGCGATCTTAACCAAAAATAAAAATAAAGAAATAGCAATTAAAATTCTAAATGAACATTTAATAAAACTTAGTACCTGGTTTAATGCATGGAAAATAGAACTTAACTTAGGAAAAACCCAAGCTATAATTTTCACTAAAAGCATCAAATCGCCGGACAACAATATTAAAATTAATAACCAAAATATACCATGGTCCAACGAAGTATAATACCTCGGATTAACACTAGATAAACGATTAACTTACAAATCACACTTCAACAAAATCATTAAAAAATATAGGGCAGCAAAAGCAGTACTCAACCCACTATTAAATTACAGATCAGAGTTAAATTTAAAAAACAAATTATTAATTTATAGGTCAATGTTTCGTCCAGTGGTCAGCTACGCCTGCCAAATTTTTGGAGGTGCAGCTGACAGTCATATTAAAAAGCTACAAACCCTCCAAAACCAAACCCTCCGATTAATTTCCAAGTCACCATGGTACTTCAGAAATGAAGCTATCATGCGTGACCTTTGTATTACTAACCTCTCTAGTTACTTCTTTCAGATTAACCTCAAGTTTTACAGGAATCTCCCAGACATTGAGAACGATGAAATAGCAAAGATTCCTATCTATAACATATTCAACGCGGCAAACAAGAATAGACCCAAGACAGTTCTCAGGCTAAAAACAAACACCTAGGATAACAACGCAAACAAAAGCGAGGCGAGTCGGACAACAACATGAACACCAGGTCGTACATTCACTTTTCTTAAAAAATTAATTATATTTATTTTTTATTAAATTAATGTTTTTTGCTTTCATTCCTTTTTCTCCCTTTTTTTTTTTTTCTCTCTTTCTTCCTTCTCTTCTCTTGCTACTATCCACTCAGGTATAAGATAAACCATGACTAATAAATTCTTGCTATTTCATATTTATTAATCATTTGTTTAGTTTCCAGGAACACTTATCCTACAGGAGATTGAACTTTGGTTCTGGAGCTCCAAACACCCACATACCGTCTCGACAGAAAACACAATTCAAATGAACAAAAAAAAAAAAAAAACTTTATTAGTTTATAGATAAATGAATTATTCTGTGCATTACGGAAAACAAATTTTCCCATTTAGACAGTTTTAGACAAAGTTGTCAGTATGATATTATATGTTATTAGCATCATAAGCTATTAGCAAGAAATATTATTAAGAATATAATAAGTTAAAGAATGCGTCGCACCCCTTTTTTGTGTCTGCTCAAAAACACAAATAGCAACAGCACACAAGATTTACATAGTTACTAATTTCTAATGAAATATACCTATTTTTAAAAAGTAATAAGATTCGCATATCATATTTTTCTACTATTCAGTTGAATTTATAAATTGATAAAATTTGCGAATATACATATCGAATTTTTAAGCAAACGACCACTCCTATTTCGAATTCAGTTTGATACACAAATTAATATAAATATTCTCAAAATCACTATTTGCTAAAATTCTGGTTTCAGGTGGTGCTTACCATATAAACATTATTTAGTTTTCTTCTTTTTATGATTTTGTATGGCAACACTAATCTTGTTATTTCCACAGCTACTTTTATTTTTAATTCATAAGTTGCATTTCTATTTTAACTTTTTAACGTTTAAAATTCATTTTTTTTGTGCATTTATATCAGTTTTTTTTTAATTGCTTGTTCGTATGCATAAAAATCTTGTTTGAACCATTTTCATTTTCTGCTAGCCACTCAGATTACAACATCAAAAAACACAAAAGATATCACAACAAAATTAATTTTGTTAAAAACATGGTGACCAAGTATCAAATGATTAAATTTATAGACTTCTGTGAAGTGTGGTTCCTGCCAAAATCAGTTGCTAGAGTAACCCCCATTGTTGGAGATCACCACTGACACGCCTCCGCATTGGTTCAAAGAGATTTTGGACGTGTTATTGGTATACAGCAGACCAAGCAGCTTCCACACGTGGCCGAAGTTGATCTGGTGTGGCAGCTGATGATATACACTGCAACCATAGACCATATGTTTTATATCAGTGGAAGTTCTGGACAGCGAGACGGCCAGTGAAGCTATACAATTTAATTTATTAAATTTAATCCAAATAATTTTTTTCAACAAAAAAATTGATATTGAATTAAATATATCATCAGATTTAGGACCTGCTGTCAAAATTTGGGAGTATTCTTTCTCCAGAATATTCAATTTTCTAATTCTTTCTGTTCATTTATTTCTTTAAAGAAAAGCCAACCTTAATGAAAAATGTGTTTTTTCTATGAATCTAAAAATTACCGTGAATCCATTACTTCAGTATTAGCAAAAACTCTGATTGCTAATTAGAGTTGAAGTAATCGATTTCATCATAAAATTCTACAGAAAAATATGTTCATTTTTTGACATAATATGACGGGAAAAAGAAGCAGTTAAATGGTTAACACAACAAAAAAATATAGTAAAAATATAAATTTCATTAAATTTTTGAAGCAGAAATTCTACAGACAAATACAGAAAAAAAATGTTTATTATAAAAATATTAAATACTTCATTTACAAAATACTAAATCACAACACTTGGGCTATTATATAATAATTCATTTTTTTTTAAATTCTTAGTTTTTATTTATTTTTGCATTATTAAATTTCTTTTCCATATTTCCCTTCCATTCAGTAAATTTCATTTTTACTACAATAGAACTGAAAATCAAAGTTTAATAATATAAGATTATTCAATGCTACAGGGCATTAATTAGGCCTTTATATTTTTTACACTGCAAGATCACAACAAATTCTTGAAACGATAGATCAATGATAGCACAGTAATTAATAAATTATTCGAGGATATTTTTAAATAAATAAACATCACAAAAAATAAAAGAATGAACTGTTATCAGTGAGGTGCTAACTTTTAGCCTATTAGATTTGCCAAATTGAGATTCACTATCATGTCAATGGCGTTAATTTATACTAGTGGCATTATTATTATTAAAACACATAATTTTATAATGCTTGTTATTTTTCTAATTTTACGATCATTCATGATAAAAAAGTATGCAACAGTTCTTCAGTAACCATCTTTACACGATACACCATTACAGATGGTGAAAATGCGCTTTAGGTCCCCTACTCTGCCAACTTGGCGAAAATGTGCTGTGGGTCCTGTACTTGGCGGGTTTTCAAAAACGCTGTCGCCATGGCGATAAGGGAATACGATTTTAAACGGTTTTAAACTAATTAGCAACCAATGAAAATGACCGATTTTTCAAACTGAAACTAATTAACAACCAATGAAAATGCTAAAAGAAAAAACCAATTAATGAGCATGCGCGAAAAAGCGCAAATTATTTGCTCCGGAGGTTGCCATAAAGAGCTCATTAGGTATAAAAACGTCCAGTTTACCACGCTTGGTGCATTTATCGCCAAGTTGGCAGAGTAGGGGACCTAAAGCGCAGATTAACGCAACAGATTATTTGATATTAGTGTATAAACAATCATATTGCCAAATTAAAAAAAAATAGCAACTTTCACATGTGTTTCATACATTTTTAA
>JAPDSC010101867.1:353139-364396 GCA_026290005.1 Latrodectus geometricus | reverse complement strand
TAAATATAAAAGTACATAAAATATATATAAAAATGATATTTTTCTTGCTTCAAAATAAAATTACTTCATCTAAAAATTATTTTACAGAATACATTTATCAGCATAATCATTCAATATTGAGCTTTTGTCTTAAAATTATTCTTTAATTATAAATCACAAGAATTATAAATTATATGAAGTTATTAATTTTATTTTGAAGCAAGAAAAATATCATTTTTATATATATTTTATGTACTTTTATATTTAGCAAATAAGCTTATTAAAAATAACTACATTCTTAATAATTAAGATACTATTTGGATAAGTGTGTATAATGTATGTGTATTGAGATAAATATAAAAGTATTTGTATGAATACATGAATGAATATAATGTGCGTAAATATGATATAAGTGTTGCCAGGATTTTTTTATTAGTATCTAATATAATTACTGTACATTTAGCTAGGATCAAAAACTTAGTCTCTATTCACGCATTCACACAATGATTTTTAATAAATTGTATTAGAGTTCTCATTACTTGACATTGCAGACTGGAGTTTTAATATCATATAAGAAGATTTAAGATTATATATACATGTATATATGTGTGTGTGTGTTTTATTCATTAATTCCTAATATAGGTTCGATATATAATTGTATGTTATTATTTTTACAATTTTATATAAAAAATTTTATAAAAAAATAAGTTGAAATGTTTGGGATTTCTCTTGAAAGAAATATTTTTCAATATTGTGAATTATTACATTATAAATATAATTCTTAATCGTGAAAATTATTTATCAGTATATCTTTGTATTGAAGCGTAGAACAAGAATAGTAAAAACAGTTTCTTACAATTTGAATTTTGAAGAACTATAAGTTTGATTGACGAAGTTTTGGCATCATAATGTTTTCTATACAAAAACATTTAGCATATATTGGATGTTTATTCTTTGTAAAAGTATATTAAAAAGTGATTTAAAATGAATGACCATTTCTAATTTAAAATATGAATTTATTTCTTTTACTTAAAGAATTAATTTACTTAAAGAATTTAAAATATGAATTTACTTCTTTTAAAGGAGTTCTTTATCATGCTCATGCATTTTTGGCCCTTAAACACATATTGTCTAATCAATTATTAACTATGAAAGATTATTCAACAGCAACTAGTAGTTTAATGTGGATTCTAAGCCATTACATACATTTACGATCAATATGAGATTCAAACACATAAGCTGTTTAGCTGAAGATCAGAGCATTAATCACTTAATTGCTATTGAAAGACAATAGGAGAGAGAGAGATAACAGAATATATTTATGTTAGGATACTTAGCACATGCCTACAGTACATGTTTAAAGATCTCTTGGATGTAGTAAATTTAAAAATGTAATCAAAAAGTGCTTACATGGGGAAGAGTGGTTGAAAGAATTTGTAGATTCCTAAATGAATCATTATAAATGTTGATCGCAAAAATAATTTTATGATTGCCTCTCAACAATATTAATAATTATGAATGACATTGCTGACCTTTCAATGCGAGGAAGCATGTTATTATCAGAAGTTAGTAGAAGATACTATAAATTTGTGTCAAAATTTCAGTTTTCAGAAAATAAAAAGTGCTGTCTTATGTCTATTAGCTGTTGCAAGAAAATGGGAAAAAGTTATTTTTTCAGTATTAATATGTCATGAATGACACCTATTGAAGTAGGTGGATGAAGCGGTTTGCATTACTTGCCTTGCGATGTTCCTGATGAATAATATAATCCCATGTACGCAATGGATGTCAAAGGTTTACTACTATTACGCTATCCATTATACATTTTCTTACTATCTGAATGTCAGACATCAGTATACAAGACAGAAGCTTCTATATTAGTGATAAACTTTCGCTTTCGATGATACGCTTTTCTTTCAAATATTTTTTCTTATAAAATAGTAACAGTGGACCTAATATTTTATTTGGAGAAATACTGAATTAATCGTGTCATTTTGATTTTCAAAAATATCCCAACAATTTAATGATTAAATATACTTTTTTGATAAACATCTTATTCTAGTTTTATTCATTTACAATTAAGACTCATTTATTTATGATTATTGATTTTATTCAGTTGATTTGTATGATTTTTAGTATTAATTAATTACAATTTTTGCTTACAAATATTTATCGAAACTTTAAATGAATCACGTTTGTCAAACAGGATATATGATTTTGGATATAGAATTAAGATTTCAATTTATAACAAATTTGGCAAAAGCACTTGTAAATTAAGTTTCTTAAACATATATTACACATGTGTTTTAGGGGAGAAGGTAAACTGCTAATTTTTATTACATTTGCATTTTTACTTTTTCAGTTTATTATTCTTTTTTTTAAAAAAAAAAAAAAAAAGATTGATTTCTTATTTAAAAGTAACTTCTTTCTTAAAAATCCTATTTATGAGTCAAAACCATTATATATATTAAAAATTATTTTAGACCATATGCATTAAAATGACATGATAAACGAAAGATGTAGATGTTTAGTGGATTATTTATGAACAATGATCATAAATAATCCATCAATGAAATGCAATTTATTGTTGAAGCTCTTATAACAGTCGAGCACTCAAAGCATTCCACATGTTGCGATAAGATTACGAATATCGAACGGTATATAATCGATTAACAAGCTTGTACACATCAAAGGCAATGAAGAAATCGATACAACTCCGTTTCGAATTGGATGTTTCAAAGTCAGAACACGCAAAAACTTTTGTTCGAAGGGAAGAAATATATCGATGAAAAACTAACAGCTCGGCTTCTCTTTCCCATTCCATCTGTTCGAAAAAAAGAACATATAAAAAAATGTAGGAAAATTTTTTCTCGTCGTTGGTCTTCAGAAAAATATAAAAGAGATATCTTCTTCCATTTTATAAAGTTATATTTATAAAAGAAATCATGTTTTGCATATAAATTGCATGTGCCTATGAAAAATTCTTCCTTATTCTGCTTCTTTTTTAGTATTCAAATAAATCTTGGGATTCGGTGCGTATGGCGGAAGTATTTTATATTCATATATTTAAAAATGTAGTTCGGATCTTCTCCTTTAATCCGTAAAGCCTATAAACTTTTATAACTATCCTTAGAAATTTCAGTGAACTAAAGTCCTATTTATAATTAATGTGTAAAAATATGCATGAGCTTTTGCTTCCTCAAATTAAAAATACAGAAAAAGACGATTTCAAGTAGTCGTTACTTAACTAATTCAATTAACATTTCGAATTAATTCATAAAATAGAAAAATATGTGTCTTTCTCTTTCTTGTTCATAAGTTCTTCAGCCTATTTCTAGTTAATTATTTTGTGCACGCCGATACCAGGTTTTAAGTCATTTGGCACTGATGTTTTTTAATATTTTTTGCACAATATCTAAAAACCTCATCTTTGATTTGCTTATTCATTTTTTCTCTGCAGACAATTGGAAATTTGTTTTCACCACTATTTTTTCATTTTTATATCTATCGATATAGCCAAACCTCTTAATTGAGAGGCTTTAATAATTTTTACTATGTTAGGTTCTCTAAGGTATTATTGTCATTCAAAATTCTTATTCGCAACTATTCCATTCCCTTGCACTAAATATGTCTCAAGATCTTTCACTGTAAAGTTATTATTCCATCCTCAACTAACTGATTAATTGTTCACCACTTACTTCCATGTAAAATTACAGGTAGAACTTGCCATAAAAATTAAATTCTATGTTTATTACTGTATTTTAACATCATTCAGTCGTTTGTATTTAAGCTGGTTTCACAATACATAATAGTATCTTAACCATATTGTTTAGATGCTTCTTTTTAACAAATATGTTAATATTGTTATTTTTTATTGTACCCAAACATTTAAATTGCTATTCATATTGTTATGATTAAAAATACTAATTATAAAAAAACATCTTTTAATGTAATTTAGTTCGTAGAAATCTCATTTTGGAGTTTTATTAAACAATCACATAGTTTATTACATTGGTATGTTTTATATTCTTCTATCGAGAATCAGATGCAATTCTTACATCCAGAATCAAAATTTCTACGTACTTTAAAAGGAACTTAAAGATCAGAATTCCAACATTTTGATGCACAAAATGGCTTATTGAGTTACTTTTATATAGTTACATATTTCATGAAAACTTAAAAATCAATTTGTGAAAAAGTTTTCATTACAAATTTTGACACTTTTAAGGCATAGTAAAAAAAATGATCATCGCCAAATAAGTGTTTTCCCTTTTCAAATATTTCTAATTCTATCTAAAAATAAAATCTAAAAAACAATTGGGTAACGTAAATTACTATAAATTTACAGTTTAATAGAAATAAAGAATGAACAACACTCAATACAATGTTTAATAGTAAGTACAAGTAGTCCAGTGTGTTAGAAAATATAATGGTTAAAAATTTTAATCATAATATTTTCTATAATTATGACTATTTAAGACTAAAAGTCTCAAATAGTCAAAATTTAACAAAAGAAATCAGTAATTTAAATGTATAAATTATTATAGTTTCCAAAGTAACTTTCATTTAATGATTAAAAGAAAGCTATAAATATAAAAGAGCTAAGTTAGGAAATTGTTCATATAATGAAATCCGATTACAGGAATTTTATTGAATTCTCATGAGTTTGTTACATGGAATTACCTAAAATATTAAATTTGTAAGAAATATTGTGAAACTGGATTAAATTCGTTAAAAGAAAATTGATAAATAGAGTTACTAGTATATACAATATTATATCTAATATTATTAAAAAAGTAATTGAAAAAATGAAAATATTTTTATTTTTATTGTTTTGAAGATTTTTCCTCTTGGAGCTATGATTTTGCAACTGGTAATATTTTAAGTAAATATAATATTTTAAGCAATAATTAAAAAATATCTTTTAAATAAACTATTATTTTATAAATTTAATGTTATAATGAATAATTATAGTATCTAATTTTAAAAAGATCCTAAATTGGTTAGTTTAGCTATTTTTATTAATTCTGTTAAAAAATTTCAAACGTAAGTACACACAAACCATCTCTAATAATATATAACTACACTAAAAGACATTTTAAGCAACCTAATATAAAGTGATCTTTTATCAGTATAAATAAAAGCATTTCATTATCATTATTTGAATTCAGAAGAGGAAAGTAAACAAAGCGGTTAAAAAGCACTCAATTTTTTTAGATAAAATAATAATTTACATGTATGCCGCAATGTGCAACTATATTCGATGTGAAAATGTATTGTGATATACATGGAATAACAAAATATTAAGGAGGTGAAACATTGGCATGTTTCAGTGTCTTCAAAATAAGCTAGAGCAAATATTTTAATGTTATTTTAAAATTTCAATAAATTTTCTTTAGGGCTTTAAAAACGTTTGCTATACTATTTTTCCCCGACTGGATAGAAAATGTTTTTATAAATATTTTCTATAGGTATTTCTTATAATTTATTACCTTCAAAATTTTAAAACAATTGAAATTTATCCTATTTTGAACATGAAAAAAAAGACTTCTCAACAAAATTCAGATATTCTTATAAGTGTACTCATTTGATTTATTTTTTTATAAAAAAAATATCACATTAAAAAACCATCATAATTAAAGTTTTTTTAAACTATCTTAGAATACAATTTACAACAAGTAAAAAATAATTTGTCTTATTCTGAAAAATAGTTGAAAGCGTCAAATATTGAACACGATTCCATTGTAATAGAATGATATATATCTTTATATGTTTATGAATTTATTTTTGTTAATACATTTTAATTTATAAATCAAAAACTTCTTTTGAATAATTAAGTATTCCATTTTAAGCAGATTTAGCAAAAACTTCTTCAGTAAGTCAGAATCAAAAAATGTAAATTAAATAATAATTTAGAGTGCTACTGAAAACGATTAATAAAATTTTTAATTAATTTGATTATAATTTTTTTTAACTCATGATGTTACGTTAAAACATTCTCTGGATACAATTGCATTAAACACTCGTACGATAATCATCTTAATGGGAAAGTAAAAAATCGCAATCACTGTAGTAAATTTTTGCATCGTTGATGGTGTAGAAAGAAAGTGTATTGTTTAAAAATGATTACATATTTAAAAACTATTAAAAAATAGTACAAATATTTTATAGAAGTTTTATAAATTGAATAATCATTTATTGAAAAAAATTATTTAAACGCCAAACTTATTTCTGCTGGAAACTGTTAGGCGATCGCTTTGATGATCGATTATGGAATAGTTCCATTTTCTGATAGTTTGAAATATATGTTAACTGGCATGAAATATTGTTCCATTTAATAATAGCATTGTAAATTGTAAATTATCGAATATTTGTTCAAATTAGTAATATTTTAAAAGTCTTTGAAAAATTCTCGTCAAATAAAAGTTCATCAAAAAAGTAGTAAAAGAATAATAGCATCTTATCATTTAAAAGCTCAAATTATTACTAAATTATAATTAATATCTAATAGTATTCATTCAGCATGATGGTAAATTTTAGGAATTTTTGTTCCACATGCTGAATTAAAATGAAATCGTAATAATCATTGTAAAGTTTGATGGAGAGGAAACTATTGCTCATTTAAAAAAGAATATCATTCATTGTCGTTGCAAATTCTCTTAGAGAGATATTTTTATATTTCATAAATTATTCAATTAGCTATAATATCATAGGTTTAAACATTTTATAGCAAAATACTAGTGGAAGCGTAATCTCAATAACTGTTGCACTGCTATTAGTCAGTTCACAGTATTCTATGTTAATATTTTCACTTAACTTAGAATACAGAAATTGCCAAATAACAAAGTAGGATTTATTGAGACAACGTTTTCATTAGCATTTTTCTATAAATTTTTTTCCTTCAAATTAAATCAAGATTTTCATTTGATTTAAGTGAGCACAAAGCTTTATTCAACAACTTAGTCCTTCCAATGGCATTTTAAGCACTGAGAAAATTTTAAGGTATCAACATTTTCTTTTCATTCTTGAACAGATCTTAATATTTGCCATGTTAGATCCCAGTACTTGTCATTGAGAAATTGTTATTAGTGCTTCAAATTTATCATCACATGCTTAATAAATGAATATTACTTATTTCATAAAATAAAAGATAATTTTTATATATTGTACATAATTATCTATTTATCTTCCAAAACAATTCTGAATAAAAATAGAGAATGTTGCTAAACTAATAAGTTGCAGGACTTATGATTTACATATGTTAACAAAATGAAGCAGAATGCTTAATAGTTGA
The DNA here is from genome assembly GCA_026290005.1 of Latrodectus geometricus. Lineage (NCBI taxonomy): Eukaryota > Metazoa > Arthropoda > Arachnida > Araneae > Theridiidae > Latrodectus > Latrodectus geometricus. Next base: position 357,123 of record JAPDSC010101867.1, on the reverse strand, counting down.
AATTTGCTACAAAAAATTTAAACAGTTACTTAAATAAAACAGTTAGCAAAAAATATTTTAAAAAAAATTAAACAATTACAAAAACTTTAAGCAGTTAATTACATGAGGACTTTTTAAAAATAGTGTGCCAAATTCTAGTATCACAACGGAAGGAATATGGACCCAGAAACGAACATTCAGAAAGCAAAAATCACTTATGCAATTGTTAAAAAGTTACTAATATCAAACCCATAAACTATTTTTCCAAAAAATGCATGTCTCTTTGTCATAGTGAGTACATATGGCATGCTTATTTAATGTTATTGGAAAACACATAAAGGGGTATTAATTGCAAATATTATTTGTAATGAATTAAATTTAATATAGATTCCGGATAGCCCTTAACTTGATTACCATCGAATCAAATTTTAAAACAACAACAGTGATTAACACTGTAGTACTTCAAATAACAATAATATATCAGATAACTATTAAATTTAGTTTTTAAATTTGTGATTTCAAAATCAAAAATAATTTTTATTAAGATCTTAATACTTAATTTATAGCTGTACAAAACTATATCAAATTATAAGTGAAATATTTCTTTTATTATTTGTCAAAGTCAATTTCTCTAGATGAAAATCTTATCTTTAGTTACTAATGATAAATAGAGGAATGAATATTATTAGTTAATAAATATTATATTGAGCGAATATTAACAAGATTCAACTAAGCTTTTATGAAATATATCGAAACATTTCTAATTTTATGTTTCTGCAAGGGATTTTTTAAAAAAATTAAGTGAATAAATTTATTAAAACATCCTTTTTTTGCAGATGCCTTATAATACTTTTTTTTAATGAAGGAAAAATTGCCACTTTAGTGATGACTTTTCACCTAATATTAATATCACATTTTGAATTTCTATATTCTAATTCGTATATTTGTCTGCAAATACGAGAACTAAAATATATAACTAAAATAAAAATAATAGTTTTACTTGCATATAGTAAATATATACAAATGTATATATTATACTTGTATATAATAAATATATGTATATTATAAGAATGAAAGCTTTTGTGCTATTTGCATTTCTCGTGTAAATGAAACCTTTTGTATAAAAATGTTTCGTTTTTTAAAATAATGCATAAAAATTGTTTCTATTTTCTACATTCTAAAAACGTAATAATACATTTCACAATTTTCTCCCACGGCAGCAGAAACATTGTGTAATTTCGAAAAACTGCAATTTTTTTTAATAAAATGATCATAGTAATGGATAAGTACTTTTTCTAGTTATGGAGTTATTTCTTATGTAAGGCATCTACAACACAAAAGCTTAAAATAGCCTAATAAATCATATATACATGATAAATACTTATGTTTACTAAATAATATACATGGTAATAAAATTCCTAACAATGTTTTGTAATAATTCACGGGTTAGATCATGTACGTGACGAGAAATTTAATGTAGGCCCCATTTTCAAATACTGAAATTTAGTTTTTCCGTGACTAAAATCACTCAACGTTTTAAAATTTACCTATTTTACCACAACAAAATATTTTATTCATACATAATATTTCCACCATCAAAACAATATAAAATGCTTAATATTCATGTCTTATTTTAACAAAATATAAATAAGTATGTGAAATAAAAATATATTTTCAAATATCCTTCCTAAAATTTTATTTTTGTTCTTACTATATAATATTTCTTAAAAAAAACTATTTTTTTTCCATTTTTTATATCGATTTTAAGATGATATTTCTTTTTTATTTATAAGTATTAGATATTATAACGCTAAAAAAGTAGAAAAGGAATGCATGTCAATTAAAATATTTTAATAGGTAAGTATTTTGTGTAAGAATAGGGGAAAAAAACAAAATTAATCACGTTCTTCATGTGCTTATCTCTAGTATTATTTCTTTTACCGGTGTATTGTTAATTTATAGGAATCAAGTGTAATTCATGTTTTTAATTTCAAATTTCTTAGAAAGCACTACAGTGTTTTATTGTTTCGGACCTTGACCCAGAGAGAGAAAACTATGAACATTTTATATGTATTATCCTGACAACAATATCTGAGGAAAATTATATATCGTTCAATAATTTGATTTAGCATTCTATAAACTACAAAAAAGATTTTTATTTATTTGTTTTAATGAAGATATAAGTAAACTGTTCTGCTTTTCCTTCATATTTAAAAAAATATTGAATTTTGCAAAATTTGTCGGAATATTTTTATAGAGAAAAAGTTCGACGGGATAATACGTAAGTACTTCATAAACTTATTATCATATTTTGTAATTTTAATATATAAATAAAGATTAAATACGTTGCAAAGTAATTTGAAACACCATATGAAATGCCGTCCAGTAATTTTTCTTTTTTCTATGTATTAATGATGATATGAATTAAATGCAGTTTGTATTTTTGATTTTTTACCAAACACTACAGTGTATATGTGTCTCGGACATCTAACAAGGGAGGGAAATTGTGAACTGTTACTCATATTCAGTAATTTTAATATGTAACTGGAAATCAAAAGAGTTCCAAAGGAATTCGAAACAACATATAAAATATCTTAGTTCCTTGACATATTCATCTTGTCATAAAATTCTTCTCATTAATTTATAGTGTAAGCTTTTTTATTAATTTACATTATATCAGTTTGGATATAAAAATTTAAAGTAATAGGACATTTGTTTAAATTATTTAAATTAGAATTCTTCTTTATTATATATTCACCATAAAATAATGTGAATAGTTTTTATAACGGATAATAGATGATTATATCAGATTAAAATTTACTCTTAAATTATGAATCTTTAACAATAATAAATTTCTATAAATCATTTTATTGTTAGTATTCTGCGTTAAGCATTTATAAATAATTTTATATTTCAAATATCTAACATTCCTTAAAGATAGTCATTAAAACAAATTGCCTGAATAATTATTTCATTTTTATCATTCTTGAAACAGAAAACTTTTTAATTTTTATATAAAATCTGAAGTCTTAATATTTTAACTATTGGATTTCTTTTACAATGAATGAAAATTGCGACATTTTTTTTTTAATATAATTTTATTATGAAGTTATCATAATATTTTCCATAAACTGATGTTATTATTAAACATTTGTCATTATATTTTTGCAAATACTTATGGAATTTTGTGGAATAATGGAATGAAATTTTGGAATCAACCATTATACTTTAACTGAAGCAAATTCTTAGCGAATATTTAAAATCTCAAAATTAAAGACTTTTACTTTTATATATTTATTTATTGCTTATTTTGGTTTTACTGATTGAATAATACATTTCTATTTTAAAAATAAGTAACATAAAAATAAACTTTACAATAATTTATTTACAAAATATAAGAAACATTTAAAAAAATTGAAAATTAATATGAAAATATAACTGCATAGTAAGAAATTACATTATAAAACTATTCAGTATTCATAAAAAATATGAAATTCAGATTGCATGTTATTTAGCTATTCATAATGTTTAAAATTTAGTTTGTTAATTGTAGCAAATATTTCCCAAAAAATCGGTAATTTTTCATATGCACAATACATATAAAATATCTGACAAATTTCCACATATAAAACGTCTGACAAAATTAATAAGCACCATTTAAAAGAAAAGCATTAAATGTTAAATTGATTAAAAATTCTTACAGCCCTTTTAATGTATCACATGTACTTGTGATACGTTAATAAGAATTACAAGAATTTTTAATCTACCATACATTGGCACGGAAATATTTTCAATGAATCTCTAAAATATAGAATAACAATTCCAGGATTGTTGAATCGAGATTCACTGTAGTACATGCTGATGGCACAGTACGCAAATCACGTATTAATAATTAGCTTTTAAAAGAATGATTACTATAAGACAGAGACTTATGAACCCTATTGACGAGGAATAGTTTAGTATGGTGTAAAATTTCCTTGTTACTGGACACCGGCTATATATATA
>JAPDSC010101867.1:341936-353039 GCA_026290005.1 Latrodectus geometricus | reverse complement strand
TTATTGGAGAAGAAGAAAACCATTATTTTTACATGAACTTATGTAACTTATTTTGGATTCACTTGGCATTTCGGCTTCACTTGGACTTGCCTGTTTAAAGTTCGATCATAAAGATTGCTAGCAAATTGTGAGTTTTGATTATCTTTGAAATTTTATCCATAATTTCTATGACGATGCACCCGTGCGAGGTGCAACTTTTACAAAAACAATATTTGAATTGTATTGACGACACCAAAACTGCATGCAACTGGCTCTTAAAGTATCGAGACCATAAACATCAATCACGATTTCAATTGCTTAACTTGTATTTTCATCTTTATCAAAGAAAAATTTTAAAATCGGCCAAATTTTCCTTTTAGAATTCGTTTTTTAACTTTCACTCTTAAATGAATGAATCAAAAGAGCACAGGATTTTTTTAGTGTAAAATTTCAACTTTTCAACAAGCTTAAATCTGAAATTGCTTGATCTACTCATCTATACATTATGAAATATTGATAATTTACGGTTTCTACCAAAAACATTATGGATTACTTTTCCTCCAACTTAATATATATATATATATATATATATATATATATATATATATATATATATTGCTAATGCATGAAATATATTTCTTGTAAAAAATAAATTAAATTAAAGTTAGAAATAACATGTAATTTTATACAATTATAATTTTAACTATACTTACAATAATAACGAAAATAGTTCTAAACTGAAAATAGTTCTAAAGAAAATAATATGTTCTAAATTGTGAAAAATTTAAAATATAAAACTTTAGTAAACTATATCTAAAGAATTTGATTGGTATTGTTTCTAAACATGACAGATACCAGAAAAATTGAAAGGATTTTATGACAAGGAAAATTAGTTTTTAAAAAATAAAAATTAATTATTTTTCGTTTGCTCAATTTTGTATAAAATAAAAGAGTTTGTTACGAAAAAAATCTGTCAGCATTTTTAAGAAAAAGATTTTTCTATCGGCACAATTTTTTTACTATATTAATTACGATTATTTGAAAGAAAGATTTCCTGGATAGATTGATTTATTTTTTAAAAAATACTGCTACTTTAATAAAGATATCTTATTTGAACTGCAGTAAGAATTTTTGGTTACTAAAAAAATACTTCACTTATTTATTACTTTAAAATTAGTAAAAAGCTTAATATATCGAATACATTTCTTGTTTAAACTGAATATAATTAGAAGATTTATATATGAAGATTAATATACTTTAATAAAGGAAAATAATTTTCATTTTGATAATAAAAACCAATAATAACACTTTGGAAATGCTGTTGAATGAAGACAAACTTAAAATTTGTGTATCATGTATAAATTTTCTATAAATAGAAGTTAATAAAATTTAGTACCTAATTATGTATCATAAATGCAAAGGAACTTATTTCAATTTAAATAGAAAAATAATTAAAAGCATATATTTCAATTCCAAAGTGTTAGTTTCTTTTTGAAATGATGAAGAGTTAAATAAAATTATGTATAAATTAAATTGAATGTAGTTATGCATAATTTAATAATTAAATTTAATAACTATTTGATTTTCAAATTAAATGTAAGATCTTGGAAAACAGTAAAAATAAATAATTTTAAGTATATGGTTATAATTCTTTAATGTAATAACTATTAAATTCTATTTCTAATTGACCCAGGAGTTTTATTGAATTTCATTTTCAAGAAATTTATTATTAATTAAATTTACTTATAATTAAAAAATATTTGCTCCGGTATAAAATCATTACTTTTCTCAAGAATCATATATTATAAAATTATGTAAATTATATTATCAATATTTTGTTAATATCATTTTTGCTTTTCTTATAGTTCATTTCTTTACTGAAATTCGAAAGTGGTTCATCTCTTCTGTCTTTGATTCTTCCTCAATTTTCTGCAAATAGCCTATTGTGTGTTCTTTAACCTATTTCGCTCCAAAAACTTCATAATAAAATAATAAATGCGAAGTATAGTCCATCATTTACAGAAGTATACATTCATAAAACCGAAATATGAACTATTAAAGATGATGCTCAATTTATATTAGTTACCTACATAAATAAATGAAACTATATGAATATTCAATGTATACACTAAATCCTAACTTAAAAATCACTATAATTGTTAACATAATGTACAATATAATTATCTGTGTTTGTAAATGTCTTGTGTTTATCTCATTCATTATAACATCTAAAAATTTCGGTCTAGTTGCTACATTCTAAAAATTATGGTGTAAAAATTTTATACTTCATTAATTTTTTAATCATACTTTATGATTCTTTATTTGATTTTCAATAAAATTTGTTACTACATATTTATTCGTGAGTTTTATACTTCATACATTATTATTAAATTAGTGCGTTGGAATGAGAATTATTACAATAATTCTAAAGTTTCTTAGCAATACTAAATATATATATACTCCTTTTTCCTGGCTCCACAAAAAATTAATTTATCAAATATGTTGTTCATAAATTAAACAGCTGCAATTAATAGGTTAAAAAACACATTTTGTGAATAATAAGTTTGCCTTTCTTCACAAAATTAGTTTCGTAAGTAAGTGACTATATTAAAAAACAATCCAATGAAAGTTTTTATCTTCCTCAGTGTTTCTTTAATTCCTATAGTATGCTTAGCAGTTATGAGGATATAATTTTGATAAATATAACAACAATTGTTTGCGGATTCAAAAAAATACACTTTAAAAAACAACAAATGCGCTCATCTTCCTAACTCAGGAATAACCATTAAAACATAATAAAAAAAAAACAAGAAAACTATCATTTTTAGATATTATAATAATGCTTTAAAAAATATCTTCATGATTAATAATAACTATTCTAGTAATATTCATTTATCTAAAATAAGGTTTATAGTTAAACGAATATAACTAGAGAAACGAGACAACAATTTGTTGGTTATTAAGAACATGTGCTTAGTAAGAACAACAATGAGTAGCTCTTCCTGGTTCTTAGTTGTTAAATTAATGTAATTAGTGAAACAATCCAACATTCGCCTATAACGTATATTTATCTTCTTTGTTCCAGAGTAAGCTTAATAGTTAAGTGGATGTAATTAGAGAAACAAGGATACTATCATTTGAGACTAATTTTCTCCTTAAGCAGGTTAATTTAGGTTAGATTTTTTTCACATACCTTTCCATCAGATAAGCTTATCGAAATTTTAAATGAATTGTGTCTTTAAAAAAATAACCACTTAAGAAATGAGATAAATTTTAACTTTTTGAGAGTAAACTACGTTTCATGTATTCATTCTTTTAAGACATTTGAGTCCAAAGAAATTTTCTCTAATTAAGTCATTAAAATTGCAAAGCCAGGAAAGAATGATTTTACAAACATCAAGAGTTCTTGAAAGAAAAAAAGAGGTTAAAACATCCAAATAATTAATGTTTCACCGTATTTGGACAATATTAGAAAAGCAAACAACACCTAAAAAACTATATGAAAGAAAAATTGTGTATTGATTTTAGTCATGAGTTGCTGAGAGACTGGGCGCCTATCCTTCTCCACCGATTACAATTGATGAAGTTCTGAATAAACATGAAGCAGCCTGCATAGTAGCCATTTTGGAACTACTTTGATATACCTCCACCCCCCCCCAAATTGGAAATTCGGAGACTTTTTTTTCTCGCCAACCAAAATACCTGTTTTTGGCGCCTTTTTTTCTCTAAAAGATGGATTCTCGCTAAATACAAATAATTAATAACAAAAAAAAAAACTCAAAAAATGTTACCAAATACAAGAAAATACTAAATTTGGCAACACACACACAGTTCACAAACTTAATTCTTTTGTGTTCATGCCATTTTTGTGTGTATAATACATATGTTTTTTTATGTCTTCCCTTCATGATGTCCCAGCTTTAAATTCCAACTATGTCATGTGATATATAATCATCTCATTTTACAAAATTTTAATTCTTGTTGATCTCATAATTATAAAGTATTTCTGGAATTGCTTTGATAATTCACAAGATGAATGAAGTAAAACATATTTAAATTGCGCTAATATATATATATTACAGAATGCCATACTTTGTACTATTTTAGTAATTCATCAATTAATATGAAGTATTATTCACTAGCTGAGGATTCCTTTATTATGTTTGGAGCAATCAGTCATTTACTACAAATATATAATATGGTTAAACTTTCGCTCTATAATTGTTTTCTAGGGTTCTGACCAAACCCGAGTACGATTTACAGTTAAAAGTGAAATGTTCTAACCAAAAACATCTTCAAAATTTTACTAAATAATATAAACTGTCTCTCGATTTCAACAAAAAAAATATTTTTACTAAATAATATAAACTATGTCCTCATATTTCAAATATTGTGAAATGTAATTTATTGCCAAATATTCCAAGTCGAGAATACATATCATGTTATGTGAAAAAATTTCAATCATAACATTTAGTAAAAAATAAATTATAAAACGTCATAAAAATGTTCTTTTGGATCTTTTTATTTTTTATGCATTTAATTCAACATAAAAAGTAAATAGAAAAAGAAGTAAATAACATTTTATTTACTTTTAAATTTTTTAAAAAAATGGAAGAAACTACTTTGTATTATTTTGACAACTCGACAGTAAGCCAGAATAAAACTAAAGCGGAATGTAGGATACCAAAATAGGCATTTTTAAACATCTTTGCCAGAGGAGTCATAATCCGTTTACTGATTCTCTTATAGGAAAACTCAATTTTCTTTTGAAGTTTTGCAGACTTTCCAAAGAAATATATTGTTTTAAAAGTAATGCTGAGTGGAAATGTGTTTTTTTCAATAAAAAGTCGTATGGCATAAATATTTATTTTTGACAGCTATAATAATTTCGAAAAGAAAAAAAATTCTCTAAATAAAAGAATGAATTATGTATTGTCTTACTTTTCTATTTACAGAAATAAATCTATCATTATTTTATCAAAAATAAACATTTTTATCAATTTGATTAACCCATTCTGATGCAAAGTTCTTTTCAGCCAGCATATAAAAGTTTAATAAATTACATAAAATAGTTAATCTCAAAAAGTATAAATTAAATATTTATTAATTCATGAAACAATTCTAAATCATGTATGAAAATTTATGTTTAAATTATTCTAAAATATTAGTATAGCTAGTCTTTAACTATGAAGTTCAAGTAATTAATACTTAATATAGTTTAATATAATAATTTATAAACATTTGTAATCTAAATATTTAATTGTTTTAATCAGCATTCTATTTATTTTCAAATTTAAAAATATTAGATTGTATAAATTAAGAATACATTAATGTTGCTTTGAACAAAAAATATTGAATTTCTATCCAGTTTTATCAATATAAATAATAACACATATCAATTTAAATACGTGTACATGTTTAGAGGTGGTTCCATTTGTGTTTTCAGCATTCCTAATATGTTTTTTTCTTTATGATGTTTTCATAAATAATCCACTTTTCATCCACAGTTATGATCCGATCTAAGAAGGTTTCGATTTTGTTGCATGTAAGCAGAGATGTTCATATAATGTTACGATCATTCAAATTCCTCTTACTTAACTTATGTGCCACCCATCTCGAATATTCTACACAAACCCTAGTTTCAGAATATGGTCCAAAATGGTTTTTTGAGCTTAATCAAGCCTTTCAGCAAGCTCCAATGCACATACTTGATGAAACTGATTGTAACTTTCACAGACATACCTTTTCTCCTGTACTACGTATAACCGAAAAGGTGTACCTAATAATAACCATCATAAGAAATACTTTTTCTAAAATTCCTTCTAAAACTAATGATATTAGTACTAAATGGTTAAAAGAAGATTATATTTGGAGAAAATTAGTTGAAATTTATAGTAATTTATTACAAAAGTTCTTGAAGAGTTTCTAGAAATTTCAAAAAAACATAATTTTATTTCAATGATACCGAACAGTAACACTGAAAGGATGATACAGAACAAAATAATCTTATTATTAGTTACTTAAATTAATAAAAATAGTGTTTTAGTTCATAAACTAATATTTTGACTTGCTTTTAATTTCATGAATGTCTTTTACCTCTTGTGCATTGAGCCGAATTTCAGAACAAATGATTTTCATTGAAGTTACAGATTTTACTAAACACTATATTGATTAGAAAAGAGAATATCAAAAGAATACAATCTTTGAAGATACATTAAATTCAGATTATTATCATTTTTAAAAAACATTATGAACTAATTTAGTACAGTAATTATAATTATTAACTGGCTGACATTATCTGAAAATTCTTAAAGGAAGGATGTACTTCTTCAGCAGCTGAAATTTACTCCTGTACTACGTATAAAAATCAACTCTGTTTAAGAAATATGCAATGCCCAGAAGTCATTTTATATGTAAAAATAATAAAGAGCAACATTTGTGAAAAAAAAAATCTGAATTTATGTATCCATTTTATCATTATTGATAACTCACAATGCATATTCAGCGTTTTCGACCAACCATTTTCAACTTTAAAATGATTTGCGAAACCACATAAAATTATTTATTTTCATCCTACACAACCTACTGAATTTTATTTTCGAACTATACACTCTTCATTCTCATAATAATTTTCAATGAAAAATATTGCTAGTGTTTTTAAGAAGAATTTATTCCATTTTCTAATATTTCTTGCAGCAAATTTGTTCTAATATTAAATTTGAAATATGTACTTAATTTGGAAAAATAACTCTTTGGTTGTAGATAAGGATACAATAATATTTGGTACTCATGGAAATTTTCAGCCATGATAAATCACCAAATCATTATTGTAGCAAACGGAATCTGTTTCAGGTAATTTTTACAGCTTCACCGTTTTTCCCCCTCTTTGTTAGTTTATAATTTTGTAACTTGTTATAGTAACTAGAGAAACAAGTACACTGATGTCAAGTATAGTCGAATACAGTAGAATACTTTAAAGAATGATCCAAAATATATTCGGACTGTTGGCATACTTATAAAATAGATCTCGAAAAAACAAATGTTTAACATCATATGATACCAACGATCAATAATCACATCGTGGATCCAACAAATAACGTATAAACGCAAAATATTGAGACTCTGAAGATCAGCAAAGTGAAGGAATGAAAGACAGAGTCATTGTTTCCCACCATTTACCTTTAAGTCCAGCCGAATTTACGTTGCAAAAATCATTGAGACATCAAAATTTATTCAAGACTATTTCAAACAATCGCCAAAATATGGCCTCCCTGAGCTTAATTTCTTTGCTATAGCGACGAGTTTGCCTCAAGGAGGCCCAAATTCACGTGAGTGCCCAATATTTACCTCAGGATTGAGTGAAAAATTGACATAAAACTCATTAGCTGCAATGGAATCTAAATACCACTAAAATCATTACTTTGCTATGACAATACCTCATTATTATCTTAGATTCTTATAGTAATTCAAAGGGTTCTTGAAACAACACCAGATATATACATTCGAGTTATTCTAATTTACTGTACGTTTAAAATTAATTTTAATTAAAATAAGCATTTGAAGAAAATTATTAATTACTGTTTTTATAAATATATGAGCAAGTTGTATCATTTATAAAGTCGATCAAACATGTCTCTGGAAATTTTCTTTATTTAAAACGTATGCTACCAGATTTTAAAACGATTAAAATAAAAATAATAATTGATTAGGCAAATATATTATACTGGAAATAATCATTTATTTTTAGAGAAATATAATGATACAGTAATCAGAATCGGGATTCTTCTGAAAATATCAGGTTCCAAACATTTTGTCTCTTGGTTTGTAAATGGTCAAGATGCTGCCTTGATATAGCATTAAGGATAACCAAAACCATGGTTCCTAATTGATAATCTATGTTCGTGAATTATTCACACAGACACTTTTCTTAGAAACGACTTGATTTTATGATTTATAATGATCATAATGGTAATTGCACAATTTATTGTAGTTATGCAAATAACATATTTGTGTCACATTGGCCGGTGAAATGCAATACAACATTGCATTCCATGTATGGGCATCCTTAACCCATCTATTCTTCTATATTCTGCAGATAGTCATCTATTGAAGAAAGATGTAATTCTGTGGTAATTGTAAACCGTAATTCTGATTGGCTATAATTCCTATTCTATTAAAATCAGAAACTTGTTGGTGCTTCTTATTCGAAGTATAAAAAGCAATTTTTGACTACACAGCATTTAAATGCAATATATTTCTGACAAACTTGTTGAATAATTTCATTATTTACATACATTATAGATATCTCTACCAACGCCGATTTTCTATTTACATTTATAAAAGTTTTTTTATATAATTTTATTTCATCAATTATAAGAGTATATTCTTTCTCTCGTGTAAATTTCATACGGATAATATATTGGCTTTTTTGAGTAGAAATGTTAATGGTTATCAGTATAAATGATGAGACTTATGCCATTATTATGCGCATGCACTAAAAGAAAAATTATTTAAACATACAAAAATACTATAGTGTATTTACACAAAGACACACAGAGGACGTCTAAAATTGCTATACCTTTTTTATTTAGAATTTTTATAATCAGAGCATTAACACGTATACTTTTCCAGGAGTTATAATGGTCAGAGTAGTTTCTACACGTTGTTGAAGAAGAAATATATTTAGATTGCAGTATAATTTGATAAAAACAATGCCAATAAACATCATACTATAAACAATAAAATATCATGAATATTTAATTATAGTATTTGATATTTTACAGATAGAATATCTCCTATTTTTTAATAAGAATGTTAAGTCCGAAAAATGTAACTTTGTAATCTTGAGAATAAAGTAAATGTAAATACGTTTATTTATGTATTAAATTCAAGCATATTGTTCAAGATTGATAATACATTATTACATTCCAACTCTCTTAAAGATTTGTATTTTTCAATGCCTGTTTATTTTCAGATTATTTAATGATAACATTGGCTACTTTGTGTCATTATGAAAAATAATTTTTATGCATTACAACAAAATAACTATCGAAATATGCATCAACAAATATATAATATCTAAATCATTTACATTTAATTATTAGAGAATTAAACAAAATTTAAAGGTCAGAATTATAATCTACGCGCATAAAATGCCTTAATAAGTCTCATATTGAAAATATTTCCTAAAATTTTATTCAAATTATTCAGAAGTCTACAATATATTATTTTTAATGCAGGACTTGTGACATCCTACTACAAAAAAAAACATTAAACAATCCTTACGTAGGACAGATATAATAATGAATATTGGAGTTGGAGCATAATAATTGAACAGTATACAATCAAAAATGAAAAAAAAAATCAATCTCTGTTGAAATATTTTTAAGAGAAACTCATAAAAATAAAGAACAGTAGTGAAAAGAAAAAGGGAAATATTCTACGAAAACTTTGAAAGAAACCACACTTTCCTCTTCTTATAATCCTTCTTCTCATTACTGAAGGGCTTCTTTGCTTTTGATATAACCTAAAAGACAAATAAACGGGGAGTGCCTGGCACGTGTCAACAAAAAGGGTGGAACCGGATTTTAAGGACGGCACATGACATACACTTTCATTCTGTACACAGTACCGCCGTCACATAGAAGAATGTATGTAGAAGGGTTCCCAATCAGTTAATGGTACATTCTGAAGAGGGTGTCCTACATATTGTTCTAAGAATGAAATAATAACACTCTGAAGTAAAAAATTCTCTCCAGAATTTTTTTTAAAAATAAATTTAAAGATTAAAAAATTAATTATTTTTCCAATATCTTCTTTCTTATTGCTTTCAAGTTATACATTAAAATGGTATTCAGATTCAGATCAAATGCTTATTTATATTTTACAAATATTTATCTATTTCATTCACTGATATAGAAGATGAGTTGCAAATTGAATGTCTGTTGTTATAATTCCAATACTTGTTACTTTTGAATACTTGCACTTGTTTCTTGCTAATTATTTTACATGATTTTTCCAACTTGTGTTTCCTCGTCGTGATTCCCCAAAAATCTCAAACGCAAAAAAAAACTTCATGTCACTTTTTCATATTTTATGCTTCTCGTATTCAATGTAACAATATATTTTAACACAGAATGCCATGAACTTTTGAATGAAACTACAATACCATTGCTTAAATTTATTTTTCATATCATTTTTATAGTCAATGAATTTATTAGAGTTAAATTTTACTCATATATAAATATTAAGAAACTCACGGGTATGATTCCAAAAACAGTGTAAGACTATATCATTAATATTAATATTTTTGTTGATGTAGTACGGATGTTTAAAGTGGAATGTATAATCTAAGGTGTTAGATTCATCACTCAAACAAGGTAAAAATTTTCAAAATTATTTTAAAAATTTTCGGTTGGTGCTCATTTTGTTTTAAAAATTAACTGCTGTGACTTAATCTGAGAAGAGTGTATTTAAAAGTAGTTGTAAAGAAAAACAAAATAAAACAAATAACAATGAAAATTGAAATTTTTATTTAAACAAAATTTTCAAAATATTTAGAAAGCGAGCATATCAGTAAAGTCATTAAAGTTGGATATTTCAAAACCTTCTTTTCTGATACCCACCTGTTAAAAGAATAACAATTTTCAGCCCTATAAGAAGTGAAAGGTAGGGCAATTTATATAGCGGGACACCTAGTGCTTCTGCCATCGTTTCTCCGATAGTAAAAGGGTCTTCATAATTATGAAGCAAAGACAAAGCAGAATTACACACACACAAACTTGGTCTACCACTATTAGCGAACTCGATGGAAGTCGGGTCAGCATTCAAATTCACAATCTGCCGATAACAAAAATGAATGCTCAAACCTACTATACAACCACGGCCTCATATTCCCAAACTTTTTTTAATAAATAAACGTTTAGATTAACAATTATGAAATACAAAAAAATAAGCTTCCTTATTAAAATTATGCAAATTAGAAATTTATTTATTTTTTGAAATGATAAATACAAAATTTTTACATTTGTAAAATTAAAAATATTTCTTTATTACAAATATAAGCAAACCAAATATATGTGTGTGTGTGTGTGTGT
This sequence comes from Latrodectus geometricus, assembly GCA_026290005.1. Lineage (NCBI taxonomy): Eukaryota > Metazoa > Arthropoda > Arachnida > Araneae > Theridiidae > Latrodectus > Latrodectus geometricus. Next base: position 341,964 of record JAPDSC010101867.1, on the reverse strand, counting down.
GTGTGTGTGTGTGTGTGTGTGTGTGTGT
>JAPDSC010101867.1:294762-341926 GCA_026290005.1 Latrodectus geometricus | reverse complement strand
GTGTGTGTGTGTGTGTGTGTGTGTGTGTGTGTGTGTGTGTGTGTGTGAGTGTGTGTGTGTGTGTGTGCGTGCGTGCGTGCGTGCGTGCGTGTTTGAATAAAAGTTTTTGACAATTCCTTTTCAAGAAAAGAAATGCCCGTACGTAATATAAGATACTAATTTAAAAATTGCTATTAAAGTTAAACTATATTATTAAAGAATATTTTTTTATACTTTATACCACTATATATACAATCAAGACAACAATAATTTAACAAGTAATTGTTATTTGTATTACTAAACATTTCTGACAGAACAAAGTAGGAAAATACAAAGTAGGAAGCATAAGATAAAAATTACCATTCTGACAAGGCTGAATGCATTTTATTTATGCATCAGAAAACATATTTTGAATTATTTAAAAATTAATTTTAAATAAAAAAAATATTCTTATTAGTTTTGTTCTATTCAATGTTCAGTTATATTCGTAGATAATCTTTTTGGCTGTCACACACTAACTTAACAGAAGTGAAATAAATTATTAATTTATGTATTTTTTCTAATTAGAAAATATATTGAGAGTTTCATTTATCAAACTAATTATAATGTCAAAATGCTATTTTTTCATAATTTGTAATTTTATTTTTTAAGCATGATAGTTTAAATTGGTTGATTAGAAACTTTTGTTACGTTCATAATAATGACATAAATTAGTCTTTTTTAATTATTGATAAATAAATAAATGTAATTACTTAATAAATTTAGAAATAGAAAATATTAACGAAAAATGTAATACCGAATAGTGATAATCTAACAGTCATTGTGGTTGTTGTAAAGCATTTATCATTCATTCCGCCTATAGCTTTCTGGGAGTATTTTTCACAGATAGTGAACCCTACGTGTTATAAGAGAGGAAACCGAGAAAACTTCCAAACACATATCCTGATGGATATGTATGCAGAAAATCAATATCCATATTCTTTTGTTTCTTGTTGCTGGATTCAAATCATGGACCAAAGGCTCTTAAGATCATTATTCTACTTTGGGCCACAGTGAATCTTGATTGAAAAATTTAACCAATAATAATTTCTTGAGAAATGGACAAAGTGTTTTGAACAGATTAACAGATGAATTCATTATTTAGTGTTTAGATGAATGTCATGCAATATTATCAAAAGAAATTTCATAATTATAGAAATATACATATTTACAAAAATGTGTGTGAAATCCAGAAAACTTTAAACACACACAACAACAGAAATGCATGTAGAAAAAAATGTGATACCACCTCTTGCGCAATAATGGCTGAATTCAACCCAAAGTCCCAGTTGCTTCAAAGAATATAATTCTACTGTTGTTATCAATAATGAAGTTTTTTTTACAATATGCCCTTTCATAATGGCTAACTTGATATCTAATAATTATTCATAAATTTATCTAAAAATTCGATCATTGCTTTCCTGTATATGGTTTTTCATATATCATGAAAAACTTGACAAGTTCATAATCCCTTACTCAAATAGATATGCGTGAAGATGGTAAATATGCAACATCTACGGTATCAACATTAACCATTTCTCGTTTTTCAACAATGACTGGTATCATACTCAAGAACTCTCTCATCTAAGAATAGGAGAATGGATTATTTTAATCAGATGAAAGAACTAATAAATCAAGTGTGAAAATTAATCAATTTGACATCATATATAAGTGTTAGAAATGTTCTCTTTCAACATTATTATTTTTAGCCCTGATTCCATTGGTTTTTATAGCTCGTTTAATTTAAAAAACATCAATATAACAGATTCAGTAAAAATTTGATATAATTTAGAATTTTTGAAAAAGAAGGAAGAATATAAGTGAAAAATTCTTACAGTATTTGTAGTGAGAAAAAATATTTCATACCTGATTATAAGATAAAATCCTTAAAATTCATACAACTAAAAAAAAAGAAAAAAGAGTACTACAGGAAACGGAAGTGAAATATTTGAAAGAGTAAGTATAGCATATGTAAAAAAAGAAATTTAAGAAGGAAATTCTTTAAAAACAAATAGTATAAAGACCGGATTTCGATATTTCCTTCCCGAAGAAATTCGAAGCAGTCCATGTTTCTCTAAAAGCAGATAAAATTATTTATAAGATTCTACTTTGCGGCATCTGAGAAATTTGTTTTCTTGAAAAAAGCGTGAATTTTTAAAAGCAGATGGTGCTTTCTCTGCATTTCTGTAGAAATTTCTTTCGTGTTACATATACTGATACAAATGGGAATAATTCATAAAAGCTTCATAAAAGCTTCATAATAGCTTCATAATCGTTATGTATTCTGTCATATGTGAATTGGTTTAAAGAAGTAGGATTGCATAACATTTTTAAAGGAATTTCGAAGTAATTTTGTTCTAATATTGTGACAAAGATTATCATCCTTTTAAAAAATCTTTCTTCTCCAAATGTCTTCTTATAATTTATTTATACATACATACAAACATATATATATATATATATATATATATATATATATGTATGTATATAATTCAGATAAATTATTCATTAGAAGTTTTAAGATGGCTTATTTAGCAAATGTTTCTTCAGTTTTTAAATATTTTTGGAAAAGCACTTAATAAATCATATAAATATTTTATTTTCAACTTTTGTTAACATATTTAAATTAACTCTGAATAAAAGACAGAAAAATTCTGTTTCTTGTAAATGAAACAAGATGATAACATTCATTATTCAAATATTATTTAATAATTAATATGCCTTATCTATTAATATTTCCAAGAAAAAGTTATTCTAACTCTGACATAATAGGGAAAAAATTCTAGGTTTAGAGTTAAATTTCATTTAAGACATTATTGAAATTTTTAGTAAAAAGTCTATTGCGATAAGAAATTTTCATTGTGTTTATGCAAATGCCTTTGCTGCATATTCTGCAAAATATTTAACGCAGCAAAGGCATTTGCAAATGCCTTTGCTGCATTAAATAAAAATGTCAAATAAAGATTATAATTAATAGAAAAAATTTAAAATAGGTTTTATTTTAAGTTTAATTTTTTCAATATTAATATTTAGGAGCAAAAGTATTTCATACATTTTCTTCTGTTTCGAAAATAATAACAGTGTAGTAACAAATTTTTTATTATTAGTATCAAACGGCAGCTACTTTTTCTTTGAGATTGATATATTCAATAAAAAAAACTATTTGCTTATGTTATTAATTTTAGTATAGAATTTCTCTTATAGTTAATACATGAACAGTACACGGAAGTAATTAGAAACAAATCAGATCTAAAAACTCAAGATAAATTCTTTCCTACAAAATAGAATTCTTTTACATTGTAAATATAAAAAAGAAGTAAATGAGTAAATGTACTTTCAAGCAGAATGAACGGTTTTGTGAAAAAAATTTATAGCTAATTAACATTAGGAAAGATAGTTTGTTATTCTTATTCCTAATTGCGAACATTGCTTTATTTCGGTAAGGTTTATATTTTAATAATAATAAAAAAATTTGTTCATTCCTTGCTGCTTGCAAGGAATGAACACATTTTTTACTCTTAGTCTAAATATATCTTTAATTATTATGATAGAAACGACGATATTGTAATTGTTATCTTTTTACTAGCACTTCATTTTGGGTCACAATTTTTATGGTGTATTATAGAGATATGTAAACATATATATATATCTATCAAAATTTATGTTACTCATAATGTTTACAAATTTTGTACGAGTCATTTAAAATTTTATAGTTCAAATTTTAAAATACTTTTATGCTATAAAAGTGTGAAATTTGAAAAAATTTACATAAATTTAGATTGATTTGATATATGTATGTATATCAAATATATATATATATATAATGAAACTTTTAATAGAGGATTTTAAAATATCAAATTTATTGTTGTATTGAAATATATGAAATATATATTAAATACTTAGATGCTACTTTTGTAAATGTGTATCGTATAAACTTTGCACTCGTAAATTTAAAAATTATTCTTAAATTAAGCAGAATTTATAAAGTCACATTTTCAAGCGTCCATAATTTTTCCAAATATATTTTTGTTTTATTTTTATTTATAAATACCACATTTCTATCTTTGTGGAAAAGCAGTGGGTAGAATCTAACCACTAGTAAACGACAAATGGTGGGTAACTCATTTCTATTCTCCTCTGGCTCATTTGTTACATTATACACTTGGGAAATTTCTAAGTTTCTCCACTTGTACTTTCTCTCACAATCTTCCCCGGAGGCATACTCCTGGAATAAACTGGCTTTCTTGAACTTTTCCCTTCAAACATAAACTTATGATAGCCTTGAGCAGATATCCTCTAAAATATCTCCTTAATAAAATACTATTGGTTAGCTGTATGTGGAAGCCATCTTTGAATCGTTGGAAGGCTCATAAAGGGTCGTGTAAAAGGTAATAATTTATGTGCAATTTAATTATTTATATCGAGAAGGGTTACCTTTAATATATCACATTTACTACTTTTTATGAATTATATATAATGGTTAATATCTTAATTTTATGGTGGTGACTTTCAATACATTAATTTTTATAAAAGATTTAGAAAATTTTCATCACGCAATTACAAGAGTATTACACAACAAAAATTAGATACATTTAGATCAATATATAACATTTAAACTAAAGTAATTTGTAAAAAAATGAAACAATCTTATTGATGTATAAAGAATTCATAAAGTTGTTTTAATTAAAGCAATAATTTTCTTGCAGTAAGCGAAGTAAATTACTTTGTTTCTCAAAATTATAAAGAAACTGCTCTTTTAATCTTCATTATGTAGTAAGCCAATAGTTTTGTCTTACATCTTTGTATTATTCATTTTAAGAGTATATATTCATTTCTTTTAAGAGTGTTTGCATTGTTATCTCAATTTATATATTTAAGAGTATTTTAATCCTTTTAAAGCCTATTTATGTCCCTTATTCACTTCTTATTAAAGATTCCCTTTTTTAAAGTTAGGAATGCAACAGGAAAAAATGTACAAACTCCATGAACATTATCAAAATTTAGGTAGATTATTATCAATTACGATATACATATATATATATTTTATTAATATACTAAATATTAAATATATTTTATAATATTTTTCACAAATGTAAAAACACATGTAATTAAATTTTAGTATTGATATTAAAACACAAAATTACTTCATGTTAATAATTACATTTCTAAAATAAAATTTAAAGTGAATTCTATGTTTTAAATGCATGTTACACAAGGAGCATTACTTCAATTGCGTTTCAGTTAAAATTAAAGAAATACTGCATTTTACTTTTTAAAAAATGGAAACCAATATATTTTTTACTTTAAACTCTTTCAGCATAATCTGTAGCATTTTGCATATGTTCATAAAAATAGTTTCGTTTGGATCAATGTTGAACCAAAAAAAATGCATTAAGAAAGATTTTTTTAAATATTCAGTTTTTATTTCAGTTTAATATTTCAGAAGCATTTTATTTTAGAGTTAAATAAATTTAAGGAATGTACAAAATACCAGATATATGCATTCAAACCATCGCTAAAGAATTTTATCTTAAGATGTGTAATGGTTAATGGTGATAAAAGTTTTATAGCAATTTTACGCTTTTGAGAAAATACTTCTGGTTCTAGAACAATTTTCTACTACAAATAGTAAGACTTAATTTTTAAACATACTGAATCATAAGGCTTAAGTATGCTTTGGTGCATCCCACCTCACTACTTAAGTCTATCTTTAGGAATTAAGGACCATCTAGTTACTCTTGGAGATATTTAAGAAGAGTAATAACTTAATGTCACAGTCCGTTAAGTTCTGAACTCTAAATAGTTACCTTCTGTAAGGAATTGGTGATAAGATCAAAGAATGATAAGATATAAAGAATGCAATGAATATTCATCATGTAATTTAAGTTCTTTTTTAAGAGGTAAAGGCGAGAATTTGATTGGAGTATTTATTATCAGATTAAAATTTCCTTATCTGACAAAGCAAATAACAATTTCATTGGGAAAAAGCGCAATAGGATAATAAAGTAATTTTTTCTTCGATATTTACAAAAGATGAAGTATTAATATTGTAAATTGGTAAAGCCATTTATATTCTTTTCACATAAAATTATGTGCATATACTCTTTATCTCCTTAAATTCAGATAAATATTTTCATGTATTTAAAATTACAATATTTAGTAAATTAAGGTCATGAGGTGGCCTGGTTGATAAAAACGTTCGTTCGCATTATTGGAGTTAGTAAGTTTGAATTTAAATCTGAACATCGTGATCACTAATGGTGGCTGGGATCGTTAAAAATGTCGTGTTTGCAATGTCATCCATGTGAAATGTTAACTCTTGGGTGATAAGCTAGTTCTGGGGTCTTCTGCTTGGTCCTTCTAAATTATGAAGACCCACCCACTTTCGGGTAAAGAGGAGACACTCACTGAATGCTTCATAAGTTGTTATCACTTCTGCCCTTAGTTAGTGATGAAAGTTGGAAATCATACAGCTGCCGGGCATTAGAAATGAAAAAAATATTCAAGTAATTTTATAAAAAAGAATTCATTTGAAAATAAATGTTTATTTCTTAATTAAAACAGATGGACAATTAATTTTTTCCAGCCAATTCCTCTGTAATTTTTTTTCAGTTTTTTGTTATTAAATAGCTCATTTTGACTCAACTATAAGAGTCTTCAAATTTAAAAATACATAATAATTTTAGTTGGGAATCATGTGTAGTACTAAATTTCCACCTAGTTTTGAGATAAAAACATTCATCATTATATTTGATGTTATTCATAACTTATCTGTTTAAATGCATTATCTCATTGAATGTAATATATACGCATGTATGAGAATCACTGAAGTCATATGCTACATGATTTAACATTTTTAACTATTTATAAATTTTTCTTAGTATAAAACTGACAATGATCCCAGATAACTCAAAGTAAACTCTTTTGGTATACATATTGCTCTTCTATTTCTCATTATTAAAGCGTAGAAAGAAATTTGTTAACCAACGCCGGAAGCCTCAGAATATTCAATAACATTGAAATCTTTTAATTCAGCTTCGATAAAAAATTATATTGTGACGAAATCGTAAAAATTTGAGAAACATTTAAAAAAAATTATAAATGAAAATCATCTATATAACTGTTTATGTTGTACAAGTGTGTTGAAAGAAGCAATGAAATTATGTATTTTCTTTATCTTTCCACAATATAGTTATCCTTTTCCTGTAATGATTTTTTAAAATGTTTTAATATTATATTAAGTACATATCAAACGACTCTTAAAATATATATATATATATATGTATATATTAAGTACATATCAAACTACTCTTAAAATATATATACATATATAATACCAACCACATAACGATATTATTCTTATATACACACACACATATATATATATATATATATATATATATATATATATATATATATATACTTTCTTTTCAAATTATTTAAATTATTAACTTTTCAAATTATTCTATTGAAGTCATTTCTCATACTCTAACGAACAACATTTGTGAAATTTCATCTAAGAAGTCTTTGTATGATAAGCTCTCATGACGATAGGACCTTAAGAAAAATTACTTCACCCAAGGAAATCTCCATATTTTAATTAATCAAGGCGAGCATGCCTACAATATCCAAGCACACTGTCCAGAGAAGAATTAAGTAAATTGGATGCATAATGCAGAGGAAAAAGGTCTATAAAGCAGCTCTCAATGGTATAATGAATAAAATGGTTGAAGTGGGCTAGGAAATAAATGACATTTGTTGTAATATAAAAGGTTCCATGTGCCCAAACATCTTACGAAGAAAATGAAATATGCTAAATAGTGGCATAATTTAAGAAATGAGCTCAGAGTACCTTAATAATAAAGTAAGTAGTGAATCGAAACTGGTAAGATGATTTCATTTTATGACCAATGGATGATCGTAAATGGAATTATTCTCTCTCTTTCACTTTTTATCTACTATACATAGAGCGAGCTTTTTTATTTAAATTAATGTATTCTCATTCTTTCGAATGATAACAAATTGTAATATATCATGCATTGTTCTGATGATATTCTTGTTTATTAATAAAATAATTTTAGGATGTATAATACACTTTTTGGGTTATCTTGTTAAATATTTTTTCACCATATGTAAAATTAAGTAACCATAATAATGATATACATTTTTAAATATCTCTTTTTAATAGTATATCACTTTACACAAATATCTATTCGTCTTTGTACCTAGGGTTATCAAAAGATAAAATAGCATAAGTATCCATATATAAAAACGAAGGAGCTATGGGCAAAAGTACCGATAAGTACTTATAGGATTCTCATAAGTGTCCCCACATTCATTCTGCATTAGAAGAGAGTTATTTTCAAGGATTAATATAATGATGCTTTATTTTCTTACAAATAATCAGAAGAAATCTATTCTTATCTTACCACAGAGACATTTCAACATTCTTATTTAAAAGATATCCCACAGAAAACTTTTTCGAAAATCTATCTCATCTCGTGCAACGTTTTCCCGCCTATTTCTCAATTATCTATTTTTTTTAACCTTTCTTTCTTTTATATAAATGGAGAAACTGCTTTTTAGTCAATAACAACAGATTGCTTTTCTCTTCAATTTTTTTCTAACTTAAGATACGCATCTTTCCCAGTAATATCTCGCTTCATTTTTCCAAAGGGAACAATCTTTTTGTATCACAAGAAGCCATACAAATTCAACTTTTACTCTTTTTTCGTAATAGTACTGAACAAAAGAGGTAGGGTAAAAAAAGAAAGCAAAATTAAGCTGAAGGTAATTTCGAAAACATAGTCTTTCGAACAACGAGATTCGATTTTAAGTAGATTACTGTGCCTCCACGAAACATGAAAAGATGCATAAATAAAATGATGTAGCATGGTAAGCAAAACTTGAATAGTTAAGCCATTATGTAATGAAAATCCGTTGATGAATTAGTTTGAGTTGATTTCCTTTAAACTCCACATACTTCTAGTTTTAAGCACAGTAATTCAGCTGTAATATTTATTTTAAAATAGTGGTGGCATCAAAAAATTTTAAAGAATCAATTTTGAAAAAAATTTGTTTCAATTTCATTATAAAGTATTACAAGCAAATAAATTGTATATTAAGTAAACTAACAATTAAATTAAAAAATGTTTTGTGTAAAACAAATAGTATAAAATTTCATACAATCTCAAAATATTCAATTTATTTGCAAAATACATTAAAATCAATATTATACTAACAACAATATTATTAAAACATTCAATCTAATAAACAAATTTTAAGATTAAAACCTCCTTTTGAATATTTTGAAACATTAGTAATTCGTAAATGTTTCACAAATCTAGAATTCGGAAAGATTTCTGAGTTTCAAATTAAATTTTTCTTTAAATATTCAATAAGCAAATGTGTATGAGTTTGTAAGCGAATTCAAAAGTATAATTTTGCTTTTAATTAAAAAAATTAATGTAATTTCAAAGAGCTTTTAAATATTAAATGAAATTATAGTAAAATAACTAAATGCTTTTGAAAAAAAAATTTTCTCTCTCTTTTTGAAAAAAAAAAACATTATCCATTATTATCGTATTTTAACACATAAACTTATATAAAAATTGATTTTAATTTGAATTCATTGTAAAAATCTTTATTATCTAATTCATGTATTAGCATATTTGCAATTTTAGTATTTTTATGTTCAATAAATTGAATAAAGATACTTAAATATTTTTAAAATAATTATTGTACATTTTACTATGTCATGGAATATAGTTAAGACAATATACATAAGTATTAAAAAACTATACATTTCAACAAAATTAAGCCATCAATTATATTGTTGTTACTGGACTTAGTTTTTGATGGACTCAAAGTAAACGCACTTTAACGATATCGTAGCCAAGTAGTAAAATCATTCATAAAAACAATGACATAAATTCGATCCCTGCCTCTTTTAAGCAGTGAGATGTTGTAACTGATAATGTTGGGTTATTTTACTTTAAAATACTAAATTCTGACATGTATTTTGATGCTAAATATATTTCTGTGTGTGAATAACCAAATTAATTAATTGTTTAATTAATTATAAATATTTTATAAATATATAATATTTAATATAAAGACATGTTAATATGAAGACTTGTTATATAATTCACAACAATTCTTTAACAAATTATGTTCTATTTAATCAAAGAACATTTGTTTTACATTCTGATGCCCAATATAATTTGTTTTAATAAATTATAATATAGTATTTGTTATCCTAGTTAGATTATGCTTATGATAGTAGATTATAATTTGCCATGGTTTTGATCAAAACAAATGAAAACAATTTACTTAAAAAAATTTGCTAAAAAATTAAGAAAATGAGAAAAAAAGCACTTTTTTGTTTTTTTTTATTTTATTACTCTTTACAGCTTCTGTTAATGAGAAGTAAACGAGATAAAAAAAGGCATTGACTCAGTAGTAAAATAATTGCATAGTACCCATTAAAGGCATAATTACCATCATCCTGCTAATACACACCCATTAAATATCCAATAACATAAGAAAGTTCTATAATAGCTCCCGAACTTCTGTTTTTACGGACATAAACACATTTTCACTAAAGCTCTGATTACTGGAGGTTAATTGCGCTTTATACCAATTTACATATTACAGTGATTTTCGAAAAAAAAACTGTAATTTATATGATAATTAAAGATATCATAAAATAAAAATAAAAATCCTTTTTATATAATTATATATCATTTTATTTCTTCATATAAACACCTTTCAAAATCTTCCAAGATAGCAGATGAACGGTTTGAGCTCTTGTCTTCGGTTCAACATTTTGTAGATTTGAAACCCCCTTGAGCTTGAATGCTTATAGAGGTTCAGAACCCTCTTTAAACTGTAAATCTCCTTTAAAAACAATGTTTAGAAATTGATATAGTTAAAGCACCATTTGCCGTAATACATTCTAAAACAATTTTACTAATATAATCATGTCAAAATAAACAACAAAAAGCTTTTTTGTAATACATAAACAGCTTCATAATCATGCTGTTGTTAATTTTTTTATACTGATTTGGTTAGATTTACATTTTATTGTTAATCTTTGTAGACAAACTCAAATTCATCAAAGACCTACTGTGGAAATTAGATATCAAACTCTATAAAAACATATATTTAAGGTGTAATTCGAACTCTCGAATTGTAGAACGGAAATTGTGACTAATGATTATTCAGTAATCTGGGTAACCATGTTGCATGGAAATGTAACACTTTTATATTTATTGGAGTGAATAAGAAGGTTTCATTTATAATGTATGATTAAACTGAACCATTATTTTCTTGACATATATTTTTCAAAAACAAACTAATGTTTTATTTTTTATAAACATTTTAGTTTTCCTTTTCAATATTCTCTAAAATAAGTCTTTCCTTTTTAAATAAGTGTATTTCTTAAAATTAATTTAAGTGTATTTCTTTTAAATTAAGCACTGTCTTATTTTTACATACCACTATTAAGCAAAAACATCCTGTTAAGTTTAAAAAATAAAATATTAGTAATAAAAATCTATTAAAAATAAATGACTAATTAGGTTATGGGTGTGTTTTAGAATAAATGTTAAGTTTCATATTCAAAGATAAATTATGAGAATACTGAAGTAATTAATATTGGGGATTTTACATGATAATATTGAGGTATCATAAATAAAATTTTAACAAACAAAACAGTTTTAAAAAATTATATTATTACTTAATTCAAAGGAATACACATCTTTAATTTTGGTTATTTTTTATTATGCACATATAGTTTAAATCTACATATAATTTTACTTGTCACTGCATAAAACACAAGCAAATACAATATCCCAATTATTAATATTATATTTTTATGCAGATGTAGTTTAGCAGGAATTTGTTTTAATGTAATGTTTTCAACAGTTATTGTTCTCCCTAGTATTTTTATTTCATACAAGAAAATTACATTAAATTTAAAAAGCATCGTTTTGTTTAATAATTTTGTTTAAATTTTTGGTTTTATATTATTAAGTTTTTTTATATACTTACGTATTCTGATGTCTACCTTTCCATGAAGAAAATATGTCTCCAAATATTGCAAATTAATACCGAATGTTGCAATTTAATATGGTATGGGTGATCAACATTATAATTTCAAGTTTTATATTTCTTTGTTTTAGCTAAAGCAAATTTTAAAATTATTATTAGTTTCCTATAAGCATGTCAATGTAAGAATTAAAATATGAATTAAAAAATTTTTTCCAATGAAGAAACTTCTTTTATTAAATTTTTCTCCTATATTTTGAAATCATTATTAAAATTTAGTACCTGGTACTCCATATTCATTGGGGTTACATAAAAAGTTAAAATTTTTTAGATTAAGCCAACATTTGGGGACACATTCCTTTTCACGGAAATGGTCAACAGGATAATCCGTAAGTACTCCTTCCTATAACTTTTTATTATTTACCTTTGTAACACTTTAAGTCATAAATATGAAAAAATAATTCAAGACACTTTTAAATACCGTGTTTTGTCATGTACATCGTTTATTTTGAAATTGATGTAAATCCATTTTAAAGAAAAATGTATCTTTTTTTAGGGAGTATGAAATAAATGAGCTGTAAACTATTTATGTATAATGAATGAATATTTATTATCAAAGGTTTTTCTAAAAGTTTATCCAAAATCAGAAATTGAGTGACAATTCAAATTTACTTTTCCACAAATTTGAAAGTAGACTTGTACATCTTCCAAAATGAACGTTATTTATGTCGATATTCAAGTTGTACTTTTATTGAATTATTCTTTAATTTTCATCTAACTTATTTCAAAATTCTTACCAAGTTATGTTTTTATAAAAATATTAAAAATAATAGCTAAATTATTTTTTCTCTTGTGATTATGTCTCTATCATTTATCTCTCAAAATTTGAAACTTAATAGTGATGGCTATTTAATTTAGGAAGCACCTAAGTTAAAATATATTCCATAAAAATTACTTAATTTCCAATCTTTAGCTGAGAATTCCACAACTAGATTCATGCTTAGAGCTCAGTATACAAATATTTTTTTTAATATATTCTCTTTCAATGTAAAACTCTATACATTAAACATCATTCTTTAAAAAATTATTACTTATCGCAAATTATTTGTATTTTCTTCTTTTTAATTTGTATTACTGAGAGAAACATAAAATAATATGGAATCAAACCAATTTCTGTAAGCAAGAATAATAGTAAAATATTTGAAAAAGCGATAACCACAATAATTGCAAAGAACTCTGCTTTATTCATCATGACTTTGCATTTAAAAATCCACATCTCTTGTTTTCCTTCTTTAAGCTGCCTTCTATTTTAGCCTTTTCTAAAATACCAGCCCAAGCCGTGTGCAACCAATTATGAAAAGAGATTTCACTCTCTCCTAAGATCTTGAGAGCTAAGATCCCTGAATAATTAAACGGCAAACAAAGCGCCTCTGTAATCTCGTGACACCTACCATAGGAACGTTTATTCCATTAACAAATATAATTCTCTGAGGAAATTATTTTTTTCCCTTTATTTTTCCCTCGCCTCCATTTTTATAATATTCTTTTAACATTTTTCCAAAGAAAAATCCCCATTTGCATTTTTACAATGGGATTATTTTTGCTGAGATAAAAAATAATTATCGTGATGGATTTTTTCCTCTTTTTTAATCTTACATATTTGAAATAAACACGCGATATGTTTATTTTATATCTGAAATTACAAAGTATGAATATACTTTAAAAGTATAAAACTAACCTTCAATTATACAAATTTATTTAATTCTATTTAACAATAAATAAACACACTCACACATATTATAAAAAAATGCCGTGATTCTGTTTTGCAAAGTATTTTACATTATTTCATGCTTTAAAATATTTTATCTTTTATTTTGGTATTTTATTTTACATAGATTTTTTTATAGTTTACGAGATATTAAAAAAGATTCTTTATTTTCACAAAAACTCATTTTCGTTCTACCGTGAAGTCAGTAAAATTTCCTTTTTGTCTAAAATTTAAACTGTACTTAAATGTTAAATAATATTATGATAAAAGGCATGTTTTTCCAACGTGCTTCTCATATTTTAGTATTAATAAATCAATATTTATTGATTCTTTTACAATAAACTAAAATCATTTATAATTTAAATTACGCTTTCTTTTAAAGTAAAAGTAATTCAGAATTTCTATATTTATTTGAAAATTTATAATGTATATCTGAAAGTTAAATTTAAACTGTTTAATATTTTGAGGATTTTTATAAATATTATCAAATTAATAAAACGAGATAAATTATTGAACTGATAATCAAATTAATTAACAAACTTATAAGTAGTAGTTAATGTTATGAGGCTGTGTGGTGGCTTAGTTAGTTAAGGTGCTTGCTTTCATTGTAGGAAGGTAATGGGTTCGAATCTTGACCCAATCTGAGATCCGTCGTGTTCAATGATGGCAGCAGAGGCTTGTAAAATATGTCGTGGTCACACAAAGACTTCCATATAAAATGATGAGAGTGGAGGGACAAATCTCGGATCTTTTTCTTGATCCCTGTTTCTAAATTACTATGGCCCACCTACTGCATGCCCCACTATGTAGATTGTCATCCCTTTCACCCCTCGTAGTGCTAAATAACTGGAATATCTTAAGTTGCAGGATATTAGAAATAAAATTAGTTAATGTTAGCAAATGTTAATTAGATTTTCCAATGTTTAGGTAAAGGAAATATCTAATTTCCAACAATAATTAAACAAAATCAATAACACATTTTACATTTTCTGTGTTTTTAATTTTATTCTTATATTATTACATTTTACTTTAACTGAGTATCTACATCCTTTATAATCGTGAATATAAAATGGAAGATATTTTGAAGTTTTTAATTAGATAGTTTTAATAATTTGTTATTAAGATCACATTTTTGATAAAACTATTTTCTTGTAATAAAAATTTATTTTTACATTATTTTGTTGTATTAAAAATTTATTTTTACATCATTTTCATTTTTAATATGAAAACAGTAACATAAAAATGGATTTTTCCTCTTTATGGTATGAAACATAGGACATTTGAATTTAAAATATTTAATGAAAAAAATTAATATTAAAAATTTATTTTAAGTGAAATTATTTAATCTTTATTACCTTAAATTTTCCAATATTTTATTCAGGTTTTAAAACTAGCATTTCAACATTTAAATTTTTTTCTTTCAATTGCTTTAATTGCACTCCCGACATTAAAAATAAACTTTAATTTATTTTCATTAAATATGTCACGCATGAATATAATAAATAATTCTCTCAGCTAACTCCATAATAGTAAAGAAAAACAGCAAACCATTAAATTAAAGAAAAACCTTTCCTTACTTATCTTGACCTTGCTTTTACAAATCTATATTTTTTTCTTCTTATGCCCAAGCATATTTCTGCCTTTGCTAATTCAACTGCCAGAACCACGCAGTCAATTATGAAAAGAGATTTACCTCTCAACCTAGAGAGAACTAAATCTTGAGAGAAAAGATCTTGAATAATTAAACGACAAGCTGAGCTTCACAGTAATTTCGTGACACTGGCCATCCAGGTGTTTATTCCAGATACAAACATAATTTCTAAAAATAACTTCCTTCTTTTTTCACTTTCATTTTTTTAATGATTTTTATTTGACTTTATCACCATTAAAACCCTATTCCATTTTTATAGTTAAAAAAAATTATCATTAAATAGGAAATATATTTTATTAAAGGTTTTTTAAGTTAAGTTTTTAAAATAAGTAATTTATAAATTATTTTTTGAAGCCATATTTTATCCTTTATGACTTCAAAGTAAATCTGAATCACAAAATATAATTTTGAAATATTAAGCTTAAAAAAAAAATAATCCATTATTTTACATGTTTTTGATTAGCTTTGTGCAAATGATTTTAGACTGTTCTGTGGCTGATCTTTAGTTTCTGGACTGCTAATCTTCTTGTCAACTTCGGACATTTTTTTTTTTGATTTTATCGATACTTTCGACGATAGACCTACTTGTGCGAGGTGCAACATTAACATCAAATATACCTGAATGAAACTGATGAAATAAAAATTGCAAGTAATTGGCTGTTACAGTATCGAAACTATAAACATCATTCCCGATTTTATATGCGTGAATTGTATTTTAGCCTTTATCAAAGACAAACAGTGAATATATTGCATTTTCTCGTTGTTGATTTCCATTTTTATCATCCTGTACCTTATAACTTAATGGCTCAAATAAAAAAAACAGCAAAATATTTTTAGTGCAAAGTGTGATATTCCCAACGAGCATAAATCTAGATCGTTACTTAGTACGCTTATAAGATATCGAACGCTTTAGTCATCGACCGAAAAAACAATGGATTTCTTTTATTTCAACCCAATATTACCTAATTACATAGTATCGTACAAAATATAAGCAGAAGGTCTTCTATACAGCAGTTTGTTATTTCGAATTTCACCTTTGGAAGCAATATTTCTTTAAGTTGACCTTTAAATCAGTTAGAGGAAATATTAGCTTTACTTCTTATAAAAAATTAAACATTTCAAAATTAAAGATTTAATCAATTATCAGTTTATTCTATCCTCTTAATCATCAAAAATTAAACCACATTTGCTGCTATCTATCTTCTGTAGTAGTTAATAACTAACTGATATGTTTTTACACATGGAAAGATAGACTATAAAACGTATTTAAAAACAAAATAAATAAAACAGTTGAGGAAACAATACGATTGCTAAAAACTTCAGAGAGATTCGAAATATTTTTCTTGCTTTTTATGCTTTTTCTAGGCATTGAAAAATGCATTATCTATAAATGTCGCTCTTAAATATTTCCTAGACTTTGCGCAAATAAGGCTGATATAGTTTATTGCTCTGCGGTCACTTAAGTACCAAAAGCTGGTTTAGAAATAACTGATTGCTTAAAGGGGATTCCGAAGCTTTTTTTCTTTTATTTTTCACGTTTGAAGTGGGAGTGGAATCCATGAACTGTTAAATCGTAAAATAAAAGATCAACCCTTTAGTGAAATACAAGCATTAGATTGATGAAGAAAATGTAACAACGTTTCTGTTTTATTACTCCATTTATTATTAAGTTTGTAATAATGTAAAAAAAATGAATGATAAACGTAATCAAATTAATTGTTTAATTAATTACAGACAGACAAGACGTTGCTCCATACCGTCCAAATATCACAAAAAAGATACTCTTTTGATGCATAATTTCAACTTCCTTTTTTGGAAACTTTAAGGTATTCATCATTTTCTTATCTATAATCAAAAATGATTGTCATTTACTCAAAAATATTGGGTCGCAGTTTCAAGAAAATTTTATTATTCAAAAATACACAGCTGATAAATTGCTTGAAACATTGAGCGAATAATATTTATTTTTACTTCTGTCTATTATTATTCATAAATACTATGATTGAAATCGAGAAAAATACAATTTTCCATGGTTGAGCTTTTACTGAAACCTTTAATGAGTTTAATTTTCGTAATAATTGTAATTATTGAAAATAGATTAATTTTGTTAAAAATAAGTTATATTTTCCTTAATTATAGATTATAATATTTTAAATGTTAGAAAATAAACAAATAAGTTATAATTTTAGTTTTTGTATTTATTTGATTGTTCAGTATTTTAACTTGTGTTTTTCCTATGAGAATTATTGTAGTTTCTGTGGTTATCACCATAATTCTTATAATGCTTTTGATATTAAGACTTTCAACTGATGTTAATATTTGCTAAATAATAAGCTGCATTGTTAATAATACACATCATTATTTTATACCAAATATTATGATATAACTATTATAATTTCAATAGTTACACTAATAATTTAAATTGTTCTTACAGTCTTATATAAAATACATTTTGTTTTGAAAAATTAAATGCCATAGAAATTAAGATATGTGTTTATAAATTTGATTCTAAGGTCTTACATAAAAATATTAGAGGAAGATTTATGTAAATCTTTATAGAAAAATTAGTTTTGAAACAAATAATAGAAATAATGACAAGCAATACAAATGATGTCTGCTTTTTTAATATTTAAATTAAGAAACAACCCAATCTTATATTTATGTGTGTATGACTACTTTTAATGGTATTCTTACTTGGACAGTTAATTTAACATAATTCTTCAGAAATAAGCACAATGTTGAAAAACATCTAGCTTATCTTTCTATTTTAAACAAGATTTGTGATAGAAATAAATACTAATTCTATTTATTAAACCAACGTACAAATTAAGTTGAAAGGTATAAATTTCATGAATACGGTAATATTTAAATTAATCAAACTGTTCTTCCCGAAAACACGTATTCTTTTATTGAATTCTCATTCTCTTATTAACAGCATCAATCTATGGTTTGATCAAAACTAAATTACTTAAACCCCGAACATTTAATTTCTCATTGTTGAAAAAAAAGCATACGGTTTTATTTAATGAATTTTATCCCCATTTAATGGTTTCACCCCTAATTGAAAAAACAGAGTTGAAAAAATAGTTGAAATGCTTCTCAATTATTACTCATCGATCTATAAATTCCAGCTTCAAACGAAATTACTTAGAAGAAGGATTCTAGACTCGCTTCCTCATTTATTTTTTCTTCGAAAAGAATTCGATTATTGATCTTCAAATCTATTTTCTTTTTACATTCTTTTATTTTATTTATTTATGGACGCAGATGTTCCATTCTTTGCAGTATAGAGAGAAAAAAAATAATTTATCCGTAACCGCGACATTAAGGGCGTTATTTCAAAAATGCTTGAAATTTATTCAGCTTTTACACTTTTCTTTTTCAGTTGAACGTTATAGAAAAGTAATTCAGTTGATTTTTTATGTCATATATTTCCTTGGTACAAAAAATATTAAAAGTTAAATACTTGCAATAGTTTTTCAACTTTTTTTTGCAAAGAAATATTTAATTCTTTATGGGGTCAAATAGTTTGATTTTTTTTTTAATTTTTTTTTACAAAAGTAGTGCAAAACGTAATTTTAGATTTTGGAAAAACAAATGTTTTGATTTAAATGAAAAAAATCTAATCATTAATATTTTGGTTTCTATACATTTTATGTTACAAAAAGTATTGCTTATATAGTGTTGAGGAAATTGTAAGATTTGTGAGACTAAAGGAAGCAATTTATATACATAAACAACAATACGATTTGAAATATCATTATAAATTACATAATATTCAAAAATGAATTTCACATTACTTTATAATACTCCAACTTCGTTTAAATAATATTAATATTCATGATGATGTTATGTTATCTTTAGTAACATGAGTTAAATAATATTGCAGTAAAATTATATACAATTGATTAAATTATTTTCATAATCCAAGCAGAGAACATTAAAATGCAAAAAATACAATTGAACGCTATTTTAACATGATGTGTTAGAAGAAACAACCGAGTTTCTATTTATTCACAGAATAAAAATATAATTACAATAAGGAAATTTCATTAGTTATAAAATGAAGTCTTATTTTAGTTATTGATAAAAAGTAGTTTCCTCTGAAAATAAACAAAGTTATTACAATATAAAAAATAAAGACATTAATAGTAAATAAAAATCACCCTTATCTGCATATAATCTATATATTTAATCATTCTCTATTGGATAATGAACCATGACAAAATATGGCAATTGTCATTACTTTTGTAAAAGAGTTTTTCAAATTAGTGAGAATGGATAAAAATGGGAAATATATTCTCTTACATTCATTTTCTCAAATGTCCAAACGATTGTCTATGATGCCATTAGATTCCACCATTTTGCACGTAACTGATGATATCTTACATAAAAGATGGAAAATATAAAATTGCATCTCATTTCTTCTATCATAACTCTGAAATTGAGTGTGTCCTTATAATTTAGTAGCAGGGCCAAGCAGAAAATCACCAAAGTTGGCTTTCCCTCCCCCTCCCCAGATGAATCATTCCTCTTGGAAGACATTAAAATCACTGTTGGTCTTACCTGCACCTATTACTGTTAATGAATTGACGTAACTAAGGCTGAATTCATACGGAACTTAATTCCTTGACTTTGCGGGCATGACATCTTACCTATTGATCTAAGGCATTTTTCTTCACAGAGAATATATTTTCGCCATTTTATTCCTACACATCATGGTTAAAAATATATCAAAGATTTTCATTGTAATTGAGAAAAAAAATCCAATCAAGTCATTATTTTCAATGGAACTAAATATTTTAAATGGAATACACAGAAAATCCATACCCTTTATTACCTCATTCTTCAAGTAATCGTCCATAAGGAAAGTTGTATTGTGCAAATATTTACGTCCATTTAATTAAAAATGGATCTACTACTGAATCGTGCCATGCTACAGTGGAGAGTATAAAACTTCATCTCTTCAATAAAACATCTCAATAACGAACACCCATCACAGAACCCAATCTATTAATGAGCAGGTAGCTGCAAAGTTTCTAGAAAATCTTTACTAGGGACATTATTTCCCCCTTGAAATTAAGATATTTGATGTGTATCTGGTATAGCTCCAGAATACCTTTTTTTCTCGAGACGTTTATAAGTTTATCATCGGATTACGAGATGAATTTCGATTCATCCTTGGACATAACTTTGCTTTAATGAAATGTAATCGAGTTGATGATGAAAGTTAATACTCCATTTTGAATCAGACAGATAGAGGAACTTAAATTCTTTGTACACGAACATATAATACTTCACAATGTGCTCTTTTGTCCACATAAGATGCAGATAATGTCTTATCAAAACTTTCACACAGACTTTGCTACACATATAGAAGTAACTCTTCGATTCGATTTTGCTGAAATAACATTATATCAATCTTTTTTTAATTCTTGAATGACTGGAACAAGGTCAACTGTGGAAAATTGCTTGTAACTATTTGTTATTAGATAAAAAACATCTGTTTGGTTAGTTTGAAATTCCTTTTAAAATAGGGAAAAAGAAAATGATAAGTTTTTAGGAATCGAACACCAGTATTTGATTGCCTTGTTTAAATTTTTCTAAGAACATTCGAACACTCAAAATTTTTCAACCCTTTTCTGCAAGTCACAAAAACACATTTGTCTTATAAAAAAAATTAATCCCTTTTTCATCATTACTAAAACTGGAAACGCTTTTTATCAGGATTTACTTTCAGTTCACAATGCTGAAATTTCATACAATAGACTTCTTTGTATATTTGTCAACATGAAGATGAGATTGCTTATGTAACATATTTAAATAAATTCTTCAACATTCGCAAAAAATTAACATTTATAGAGTGCGTGTAACTATTGACACAAATATATAATTACATAAATTATTTATTATCATTTTATAAATTATTGACGAACTAAGATAAGTAAGATACTGCGCTTTTTCCTTGAAATATTTTCTAGAAATATCAGGAATATTTTGATTTAATTAAATGATTTACTAAATATATAAAATAACTGCATTCATTTCTCAATGGAGGAAATAGATAAAATTGAAGTTAATCTGGATTTAGACTAACAAAATTTCAATAAAGATAATGAAATAGTGTTTTCTGTATTCTAATTTTGTATAATATAAAATAATTTAATTTAATTCTAATATTAAGTTTAATTTCTAACATTAATTAATTATTTTATTCAAATGCTTATTTATGAAATTTTTCATTATGAAATTTTTCAGAATAATTGATTTAAAAATAAAGTTATCTCATTTATTTTAAATTATTTCAAACTATCAAGAGTAAAATTTTTCAATAACTATATTTGAATATTATTCTAATATACAAGCGTTTAAACTTTCATTTGTAAGAAATATTAAATAATTAAATGACTATAGTTGCAATAAATGTATCAGTAACAATGAATTATATGATTTATGCATATAAAACAATTATTATCATTTTGTGAATTAAATTTAAAGTTGATGTTTTCATAATCAAACTGTGTCAAAGTGCATATTTTGGAAATTCTTATCTTTTAATATTTCAAAATAGTATAAAAATATACCTTAGTGTTAAAGAATATAAAATGATTGCTGTAAATTGAAAATTATCTGTGCATCAAAAATTGTGCCAAATTGAAAAATATC
The DNA here is from genome assembly GCA_026290005.1 of Latrodectus geometricus. Lineage (NCBI taxonomy): Eukaryota > Metazoa > Arthropoda > Arachnida > Araneae > Theridiidae > Latrodectus > Latrodectus geometricus. The sequence goes on along the minus strand of JAPDSC010101867.1, from coordinate 319,772 downwards.
ACGCGATTTTTAGAATATATTTCTACATTACGTTAAGAAGTTATTGAAAGTGTAAGCATATTAAAGACAACGATAAAAGATAAGCATTAATTTTAGAATATATCATTTTGAGAGATTTAAGGAGTCAACATGTAATTAACGTTTAATTTAGTGATTGCGAAGTAGTTATTATTATAGTTTATCGTTGTTATGTTACACTAAACATCCCTTCTGATTGATCTATTTCCATTCTTTCCTAGTGGGTGCGTCGATTGCAGAGTCTCTTACTGTATTCTTATGCTCTGTATTCTTTAGAATTATTTATTGTTTCAAGAATTGCAATCAAATTCTGAAAATGTTAAACTTATTCAACAATTTGATTTGTAATCAAAATGCTTACTTATGTACACATCGAACTAAATTATCTAATAGGGGAATAGTTTATTTTGTAAGATGACGTCTTTGAAGGATTTGTTTTGTACACATCATATAGCAATAAATGCAAGCAAAATCAAGGCCACCCATTTATAATAAAATATTTTGAAATAATAATTATTTTATTGGCAAGATATGAAAAAATGCTTAATTTATGAATATAAAAATTACTTGAAACTGAGAGGTAACTAATCTTGGCTTAATTTAAATTTGTACAATGTCTTTGCAAACATGAAATATCATTTCTTCACCTTAAATTAATTCTGTTTAAAATTAAAACACATCTTCTATTGCGAGATGTTCACAATTCTAAAATCTAAAGTTTTTGATACGATTAGTTACTAAATTCATGAACAAATAAATATAATCTTTGAAGCTTTTATTTGCTATATTGTATACTATTCTTAGAGCTGTATATTTAATAAGAGTTCTCGATCATTCTCAGAGATTAAATGACATAAGTACTTCAATTATTAATAAAAAATACGTGTTTCAATTTAAAAAAATTATCTAACTTTCCAAAATCTTAAATCTTACAAATTCATGATAATATTTATTATTATTAATACTCAAGTAATAATTATCAATACTATTGAATATTTAAATTGTTAAATGAACATTTGAGGGAATGGCCATGATAGTCGAGAGGGGGGTCATTCTCTTTACCATAGTGTAATGAATACTATTCCTGACCTAAATGACGATCCATCGTTTTCACAAACGGCTTCTGGAGTACTTAATTTAGGTCACTATATCCTGCATGCAAAATAATGTTTCTATAATTGGTAGGCCAATTCTTTTTTCTACCTTGCCCTCATTTTAGGCAAAAATGAGACACCCACTAGATACCTCTCTCTATAAGTTACCATCTATTCTGCACCTTACTATCCCAAAAGTAATTAGGCCAAGCAGAGAGAAATTGTGCTATATGTTGTACATTAGAAAAAAAACTATTTTTGCGAGTTTGTTCTCTGTTTACCTAATTTTAAAAAATATATCAACTTGGCAAAATAATTTTGCAAAATATATCAACTTGACTTAATAAGGTAATTGTGCTTCTCCATTTCATGGAATTCATTATATTTGTTTATATTTACAAATTGAATTTTATTAAATAATTTAACGTGTCTCTAAAATGTTTGACTACAAAATAATTTCTAGATGTGTTGATGTACTAATTATAAATTATTGAAAACAAATGCTAGTATTCATAAGTGTCTGTTTTCATCGGGGCTTAATCTCAAACATATAAGAATAATTTCTGTTAGTTTAAATTTTATTTGGATGTCTGATTTCAATGAAAATATTATACGATGAATAAAAAAATATCTTTTACACTAAGTCATAGTTCAGATGAAAAATTGTTAAATGTTTGAAATGTTCATATTTTTCTCAATATCAAAACTAAGTTAAAATGTTAAAAATATAAATTCTTAACTGCTGAGATTTCACTTTTCTTTCAAGCAAAATGTTTTGTTTTCCCCATTTTCCATTAAATGGTTTTTTTTTTTTTTTTTTTTTTGGACTTGATAGAATTTTTTAGTTTCTTATATTGTTCTGTGTGAGTCCATTTATTCAAAAACCTATTTGTAGCACAAACATGTTCCGAGAGTTCAAATGATTGTTTTCATTTCGCCAAAATAGCTTTTCTTTTAAAAAATTCTTTTTTCAGCAAATAATTCAACATGGCATTTCGATTTATTTCTAACAAAAGGCGTTATTTCGTTTTGATAATTAATATAACCATTGTTTATAATATGGAAAACCTAACAATTAAGTACTTTTTAGCATATTTCTTTAAATATATTTCTAATTGAAAACTTCTTTAAAAGAAAAATAAAAGAAACAATGTGTGGTATCATAATATCATATCAAAACATTATGCTATGTCATTATATATATATATATATATATATATATATATATATATATATATGGGGGGGTGTAACTAATAAACTCTCATATTAACTAACCTAAATGAAAGAAAATTTCACACACAGATTAAAGCTAAAGAATTTTCAACCTGAAAACCAGAAAGATTTTCCCTCTCTTAATATTTGACGTAGTAAATTATTCTACATAAAACTTATGTAAATTAAATAAATAATTGCCCCTGTACTGTGAATTCATTAATTAAAAGTAAATAAACATATATTAGGATCCTGATACGAGACAATTGATTCTCCTCAGCAAACACTTAAAACATAAAAGTCAAATGTATGCTAATTAAATAACTAAAGAAACTGATACTTATTATTATTTTCCAATGAATAAAATTAAATGCAACTCTGAATTAAAAATACCATTAAAACGAAAACATGGCATAATTTCAGTTAATTAGAATTTTTCTATAGCATGAAAGAAAAAAAAAGAAAAATTTAAAAACATTTCATTTTATCTGCAAAACATGACACTACTGTTAATAGTATTTAAAAAAAAACTCTTATTCTTTTTTATCAGAAGATTTCCAAATAGAATCAACATTTGAATTTAAAAGACCATTACTCAGTTCTTTCTTAAAAGTAATTTTGAATCATTAAGTTGATTTGCCGCTTGCATGGTGCTTGCATCATTTAATAATTTTTTACTTACAGTTGTTTTTCTTTACTTTTAAATATAATGTAGATGTTTTATTATTAAAAAAATAGAATTTTCTTTTACCGTACCTTTTTTATTTTGAAAACTAGATTAAGGTATTGTATTTTTTAATTAATTTTTCAGCAACGTTATGAATACAATCACGATGAAAACTTTTATAAATTAGTGTGTAATTGCTTATATATATATATATATATATATATATATATATGCATAATAAATTTTTTTAACATAGTTTTAAACGAATATATATTTTAAATTTTTATTAAAATTGTATAAAATTAAATATTAATATTGTATATAAAAATAAATGTACATAATATTAAAAGAATCAAATCACACATTTATTTATGATTTCCAATTTAAGTTTAATAGTTAGATATTAATTTTATTGTAAAGTCATGTTAATATAATTCTTAAACATTAAATTTTTTAACTATCGTACATCCCATTTTCTTAAAACAAATTAAATACCTTATTTTCTATATTAAGAAAAGAAAATAATAGACGTATCTACCAAACAAAATATAACCTATATTCGAAATCAAAATAAAAATTATAAAGTAGGTAATAATTTTTAGAAATTCAGATTTTTTTCAATTTTGTATTAATTATAAAAATTTTTGTATTATTTTTAAATCAAATAATATGATATGTCACAAGATATCATATTATTTGACATAGCAATTACTTGAATTAAAATTACAAGTTTAATATTTTAAAATATGATTTAGAATCATAGAAAATTTAAAAACATTTGGCATTTTTGTATGATTTTAAAGCGAAATGATCAGTTATATAAAAAACGTAGAAAATATTGTCTCTGCAGTTAATGAAATGTATTATCAAATAAAATTGATTTTTGTTTTATGGTTTAACACTATGCTATTTCAATTATGTATACCACATAATTGAAATAGCATGGTGTTAAACCATAAAATTTCTTTTCAGAATTATTAGAATAAATTTTATTAGTTGAACCAAATCTTAAAAAATTAAACTAAGAATTCTTAAAATAGATTATAAAATTCTGTTATTTATCACACAAACAAAATTTATTTTCCAATGGTTTATTTTTATTAACTTTTTAAGATGGGATAATACTTAAAGAGATAATTATAATATTAATGGTTCTAATATTCATACTTATATAAAATTACTTTTACAAATATTTTCCATACAATACCTTACCAATAGTTTGCATTATATAAATGGCTACTATATTATTTCATAAACTAATATCACAAAAATTTGAAATTTTCTTAATAGGACAGATGCTTTTATTGCATGATGGATTAACATTTTATTTGGGCACTGTTTTTACGACCTAATATGACTTTCGAATATCTTACTCCTAAAATCATTAAATTATTTTTATGTAGAATTTTTAAAATGCAGCAATTTTGTAAACTTTATTTCGTATTCAGAAATACATAAATATATTTTAAATGTTAAGTATATTTTTAATAAATGCTACAAATATATTTATATTAAACTTATTTGGTTAATAATTACAAAAAATAATTACGTCAGATTTAGTTTAGACATTATTAATGAAAAAAGTATAAAATTTGTAAATTTTACTTATCGTACTCCAAAAAGAAATAAAAAAATTCCAAATATAAAACTCTAAACTTTAATAATATTCACAGAATATAATAAATACGCTTTTTCGTGAACAAAACTTATTTTATTCTTTAGATTAAGCTGCAATGTCAAAACATACAAGAATAAATTGTTGTCCTTATGAGTATGACACTATTATAAACAAAACCAATGTATTAATTCAAAGTTTGCTTTTCTTAATAAAATAAGAAATATTTAGTAAATAATTAAGTTTCAACAAACAATAATGTAAAAATAAAATTATATTTTAAAATCTTTCTATTTAAATTGAATAAAAAATTAAAAATTTTAATTCGTAAAAATATAAGTTTTAAGTATTTATTTATTTTCATTAATATATTTAGTGTCAACAAAATACCATGTGAATTATTATCCCATGTATACTGAATATCATTCTTGATTCTTGATGTTTTTAATTGCAAGAAATGTCAGTAATCTGCAATCATATAAGTAATATTTCTTTATCACATTTTAATTTCGGTAAGATAAGCCTTTCAAGTTTTTAAATTGATGGATATGAAAGTTTGACTACAGAAAAATTCAAGAATATGCTTCAGGAACTTTTTAACATCAAAATTAACAAATTCACTCTTGAAAAACGATCTTATTTAAATTGACGCTTTACTTCACTTCAGTTAAGCCAGTAGAACATTTTAATTCTAAAAAAAGGTTCTAGAGGAAAAACAATTTAATTGGTAATGAATGAAGAAACAAACCAGGTTCCAAAATCATTAAAGAGAACGTAGTTATTCGATTTTGGTAGAAACATTAAAAAATTTCAGTAAAAGTGAAGATTAAAAAAGAAATTACTAGAAACGAATTCAATTTCAAAATATATTCAAATCGCAAGGAAAACGAGGTATTTAACTTATTAAAAGGAAACTCTCATTTGCATTAAAAGGATTTTCGTGTGTAGGGGGGAAAATAATCTAATTTTTCCCTAGTCACGTTTTACAGGAACTCAAATCTAACATCAGAATGAATAATTAATATGGAGATGCAAGTTTCAGAATAAATTAATAAACTGAGAAATTTCGGATTACATATATACATAAAATACTGAGTTAAATTTATAATAATAACAATTGAATCCATATGTCTTTTGTTGTTTAAATATGTATACCCAGTATAAATATTAAAAAAATGCTTAACAACATGTCAAATAATAATAAATCATATTTTCTTAAATAAGAAATGTTTGTAATATCTTTTAAACACGGGAAAAATCTATGCTCTAGCATGCAAGTGGTGATACCAACATGGTGAAAAGTTAAAAAACAAAATCATGAATAAAAGAAACTTAGAACCCAAATATCTATGCCAAAAACTAATATCTTTAAACGTTTAAGCATCAGAATATATTTATAAAAGCAACTAGTGTTTTTCCGTGAATGATACCCATTCATAAGCATGTAAATGAAAACAAATCATTGAGAAATGTCATGATAAATACCGTATATTGTTACCCCTGATACTCAATTACTGAATATTGCTCATGTAATTGTTTAGCGATATACCTGAATTCTGATTCTGACTACTGAAACTTCTTTTTTCAAGTTGACACGGACTGTTTATTTTTAATTAAAATTCACTCATTACATTACATTTAGATATACAACTATTTAAAGTATATGAAATCATATATCAAAACAAAAAGACATATTTCAAAATGAGCGTTTTCTCAAAGCTTTTCTTGAAATCTCTGAAACTTTTTAATGATTTTGCACTACTTAGTAAATTTTCTATTAATTTAACTAATCTATTCTTATATTCAATCATTTTGTCTTAAGCTGTAATGTGCGTGTAGAAATACTTGCTTACCATACTATAATACACAACTGGCCATTAAAATTGCTACACCAGGAAGAAATGCAGATAACAAAATGATATTTATTGGACAAATATATTAAACTAGAAATAACCAGTGATTAAATTTTCAAAATGGCCAGTATGACGATGGCGAATGCACGCTGCCAGTGTGCGTTCACCACGATGCCGCCAAACACGGATCCGACCATCATGATGCTGTACACATAACCTGGATTTATCTGAAAAGATGACGTCTCACCATTCGTGCGCCTAGGTTCGTCGTTGACCACACCATTGAAGGCCCTCTTGTCTATGACGCAGCGTCAAGGGAAGCCACAGCCATGGTCTCCGAGCTTAGATTCTATGCTGCTGCAAATGTCGTCGAACTGTTCGTGAAGACACTTGTTGTCTTCCAAACGATCCCATTTCTTTACTCACGGCTCATGACGTGGTTGCACGATCCATTACGGCCATGCGAATAATATGCCTCGGCTGCTAGTGATAGGAGGCCGTTGAGATCCCGCATGGCATTCCGTATTACCGTCCTGAACCCATCGATTCCATATTCTGCTAACAGTCATTGGATCTCGACCGACGCGAGCAGCAATACTGCGATAAGATAAACCGCAATCCCGGTACGCTACAATTCGACCTTTATCAAAGTCAGAAACGTGCTGGTACGCATTTCTCCTTCTTACACGAGGCATCACAACAACTTTTCACCAGGCAACAATGTTCAAATGCAATTTGTGTATGAGGAACACGGAGAACAATTTCCTCATTTAAACACAATGTAGGTGTCGCTACCGGCGCCTGCTTTGTCTGAATGCGCTGAAAAGTTAATCATTTGCATATCACAGCACTTTCTTCATTTCGTATAAATTTCACGTCTGTAGCATGTCGCCTTCTTGGTGTAGCAATTTTAATGGTGTTTGTGAGTTACTTTTTAATAGAAAAAGTGACACAAGTGTAATCAATATATTAATTATGTTTCTTTTAATTCGCAAATTAAAGAATGTAAGAATGAAATACAAGGTTAATCAAAATTAATCAAACAAAAATATTTTATACAATTGATTCTAATTTTATTATAAAAATTCTTCAACTGAAGACTTATTTATAATATAATCAGTTTAAATTCATTAGTCCGTTGCAAACAATTGCGTTTCATACAACTCAGTTGCCAAGATTCATCATCGTGAATTTTGAACACATCTCTCACGGTGTTTATCAATAAGAACATTTACATTATATGATAACAGTTGTTCTCTTTGTAGGAATGTCATAAGTTATTCATATACTGAATTTATTGGAGTTAACAACTACTCTTAGATAATTGACCTCACAAGCCTGATTTGTCCTTTTAATTGAAACACGTATTCTGCGGGTGAAAGCAGTATTGACTTAGTATTTGTGAAGTCCAAGTTGGAAGTAATTACTATCCCCAAATGCAGTTAATCATGTATTTTAGAGCAAAGTTTAATTTACTAGCCTAGTCTACACACACACACAAGTCAGATTAATTGAATGGTTAATGTGAGAAGTAAGTGGCCTCTCTTCCTAGTCCAAGCAAGCGACGGAATTTCCCAGCCTTAAATCGTTTTGATAAATGAGGTGATCTACCGATAAATCAGTAGCTGACAACAATTTAAATTCAGGCGTCAGTTATGCAGCGAATGGGAATAGAAATGAAGCAGTTTTGAGTTATTTATCTTGTTTTCTGAATGTGATGAATCAGTGAGGAGATTAATAGTGAAGGTGATTATGAGGAAAGATTATTTTTGGATTTGAAATTTTGGAGACATGAAGTATTTTATGACTTGTCTTAAAATGATTGATATATTTTAGAAGTGTAATGACTAATGATATACCATTTATCCTAAACAGATTGAGATGTCTTATGATATATGATTTTTTTCCTTATTGTAATGTTTTATGAATCAAAAAATTCAGTTTAATGTATTATTCCAGTTTTGTTTAATGAATTTAAACTATTCTTGAATTTCATGTGGCTGATTATTATTTTTAATTTAAAATTTGGTTATTTTGATTTGTTTTTCCAATAATTAGAAAAATCTTTTAAGCTAATAACTAGCAAATTAATTAATAAATTATGAAAAATGATTACTTATGGATTTAAACGATTATGGCAATTAAATATCACATGATTTATCTTGTATTAATTATGAAATTTTAAGGCTTAACTCTCAAATCAGAATTCAACAGTTCATTTATTAAAGTTCTTAGTTTTTGTTATATCATTTCTATATTTAAAATTTTTAAAAATTTTATTGCAGTAATTTATTTTCATTTCATGAACACTGAGCAATAGCTTGTTCAGTACCAAATGCAAAATAAAATGCTTAAATATATACTCTAGCGCTTAAAAATAAATACAACTATTAGTTATTCTCTACAAATCTTTGAATTATTTATAATTACTTAACTACTTTTACATATTTTTCTTCAAGAAACATTTTATTTGCTTGTAATTGCTTCAAATCCTGAAAAAAAATTTATTATTAAAAATACATTTTTATATTTTTAAATAATTTAAGAATTTTTCTTTTCAAAAAGATTTCATTTAAAAAATAAACCATTTTTTTCCAAGTCCGAGTAAAATAACGTAATAAAGTTATATTAATGTTATGTAACATTAATTTTCTTTTTGGTTTCATTAAAATTTTATTGCACCTATGCTTCCAAATGAATTATAATTATTAAAATACATTATTTCTGAAATTCTTGTAAAATATTATCAAATCTTGTTCACTTGTAAAATTCACTCTGGTTTCTTATTTTTATTTCTTAAATATTTCTTAATTAATCTTATTTAATAAATTTTTTTTTCTGACAAAACAAAGAATAAAATATTTATTTACTCTTGTAAATGAATATTTTATTATTAGTTGATATAATATTTAAAAGTTAATTTTAATTATTCACAAATAAACTTCGATAAGAAGGTTTTAAAAATTCCAAGCTGGTAATACTTAATATTTTCAATTGAAATCAGTTGTTGACTATAATTTTAGTTTTCAAAAACTCGTTTAGTTATTTTATTACACAACTGCCAATAAAAAAACTTCTTTGTGTTTAATAAACAATTACGTTATCAAATAATTCATTATTTTATAAAGTAAAACAACTTACTGTATTTAATAAACAGTTACATAATAAAGAAGTATACTATTTATTAAAAATTAAAGCTCTTATTAATGATTAAAATTAAATAAAAGCAGTTTGATGCTATAAAACTATTTTTTCTGTTATATTGACTTTCATAAATGCTTCATTCACTTAAATCCTTTATTCAAACACATAAAAAAATAAAAACCTCGGAAAAAACCTCCATTTTCCTCCATTCCCTTATAACTTTACCAAATGATTTAATTATTACAAATGGAGGAATTTTGTGATAATTTAATTAAATTTCTAAGACTTTCTTTGTAAGTTATATGTATATCAAGCAATTACCTATTTTATACTGCTTCTAATAAACCATTTTAACTTAACCAAAATCATTAAAATGAAATTTCTTCTTTTCGTTCTATATAACTTGAGGGTATATTTTTACTAACAAATGCAAGCAAAAGAAGAAATTCTAAAGAATAATCAAGGAAGACACGCATTCCCTTAACTTCTTGTTACCTTAAATTTAATTAAGGAACAGAAGGAACATTGAAAAGTTTCATTTCAGATTCGAGGTAAATTTGAATAATTTATTTCTTTCATCTTTTGGACTATGGTGTTATCGATTTTGAACGCCGCGAAGAACTTTTATTACAATCACATCTCATGAATTTTGAACAAATTTCTGGGGGTTACAAATAAGTCCAAGTTTATAAACCTGAAGTAATGTATGAAAATTTATGAACATTTATGAACCTTTACAATGTTGCTCCAAATGAAATTATCTTCTTATATTTTTATTTTGATTACATTAATTTATAAATGAAATTATATTTGAACTTTGAAATCAATTTTAAAATCAAAGTTGTGTAATCAAAAAAAATTTGTGACTTAATAAGTATTTGCATATTTATAGCCTTAATGTAGGAAAGATTAATATTTATTTATATATAAGAAGATATTTTTATTTGTAGTAACATTGTAAATGAACATCTACAATAATGCTTCAAATGAAATCATATTATATTTTGTTCCATTAATTTACAAATGAAACATACAAAAACAACAATGTAAATTCAAAGGAAAATCACTCGCTTCAAATGATTATTTTACTTGAAGTAAAAATATCATAGTAAAAATTCTAAAAACATAAGTAGTTAAAAATAGAATAATTTAGAAATATAAAAAATTTTATAATTAAATAAGATTTAATTATGTTCAAATTGTGTTCAATATATATATAAGATACACAAATTATAATATACATATGATTGGATCAGCAATACTGTAGATAAATATTTTTACTTTGAAAGAGTTATATGTATTGTGAATAAAAAATTCAAAACAAATCAATGTCTTACGTTTTTTAGATTAAAATCGTAACGTGAAATTATCAAAAATTATAATAAGAATAAACTACACAATGTAAGTAAATAAGTGATAAGTAAATTATATGTTTATTTTGAGTACTGCATTACTTGATAACATTAAGAAACTAATTATTTTTGCTTATCTTAAAGATTAAACTATTTTAACAATTTTTTAAAATAAAGCTATATATTAAAAAACTAAACATTATTATTTATACAGTTAAGATTTATATAGAAACAAAAATATATATATATATATATATATATATATATATATATATGTGATTGAAACATAAAATCTATATAACTACATTTTAAGATAATTTATAAAGAAATCATGCATAATTCACGAAGCTCTTCATGAATAAATTTTACATTAACTGGAAATATTCTTTTTACATTTTACATTAAAATATAAATACTTTTTTAAGGCATTACATTTATTTAACATACATTTAGAGAGAGAGAGAGAATTGACAACCATAAACGGCCAAAAGTGCCCCTCTAAGATTTTCTACTAAAATAAACGAAGATTATGTACGATATTTATTTCTAATGAGCATTCTTTTTCCTTCAAATATTTTTTAGATGGGCATTCACTTACTTACATTTCAATATAAATTCATAAATTGCAGTTGATCACAATTAGGAATATCACTGTAAAATATGCCTATGATTAACTTTTAAATAAGACATGTACATGAATGAGAAGCGCATTTTCTGTTTACTTAAAAATCAAGTCCTAAGATCTAGAAAATGCTAATCACTAAATTGATTCCTAAACGCGAGTTTCTATATTTTTCTTTTTTCTGAAGAAGATTTTGATTTAATAAATGTTATTGTTTAATATGACAAGTGCCTTAAATAAAAAAAATTGATTTTAAATGATTTGTCCTTGATTTTAAATTATGACATTTAATTTTTTCTAAAATCTGAAAACCTCTGAAAAAACTACAAAATACAGGATTTTTGCATTTTGCATAAAAAACAAAATAATTGGATTTATACTGATTAATTAGATTCTTATTTAATATAAAATAAAGAGACTAAGTCTAAATAAGTTCATAGATATCTTATAAGCAATATGTATAGGAGTATAATAGTAATATATATATTAGTTTATATTTTTCTTATTTGTGATTTTGTTTTTACTTTGTACTATATCTGTATATGCATAGGCACATAATAGACTTATTATATCTCAATGGTTGAACTTAGTTAAATACATAAAATTACATGTATGCTGCATAAAATATTATATGACTTTAATATAACAGAAGAACAGATATTTGAGAAAGCACTGTATTACAAATTACAAAATATATAGAGAAATATTACAATATCAGTACCAAGGGGGAATAATTGGTTAGAGTGTTCATTTTCGCAATTGGAAAAAAAGTTCGAGTTCTGACGCAATCAAAGTTCCGTAGTGTTCTGTAAGGGCAGTTGGGCATATTAAATATGTGATGATTTCAATGTCTTCTAAGTGAAATGATACTTTTGGGGTGTTAGGTCAAGTGTGAGGGCTTTTTCTTGGTCCCTGCATATAAATTGAGAAGACCCACTTACGAATCTACAGATTTAAGATTCAGGTTACGCTTGCTCTCCCACGAAGTGCCTAACTATATAAAATGCTGTCACTGCCACCCCTTGTAATGCGGAAAAGTGATGAAAGTAACTGGGCTTTATACTACAAAATCACAACATATTACAATGTCGCTTAGCGGATTTAAGAATAATTAATATTAGCTTGAACGTTTCTAAAAGCAATATTTGTTGCTCATAAATTTGGTAAAATATTTAAGAGTGGTTTAAAAGTGAAGAAAGTGTGCAGAACAAATTCATTGGGTGTTAAATTATTTCCCCGTGGGTTAATCTCCAATCATTCTCACGCGCATGCTTTGATAAAAAAAAAAGTAAGATAAATCTTTCATATTCTCCATCTTAAGACTTCATCCTATATCAATATCCCTATATTGCAGTTAGAGCTCGTTTTCAATCTTAAAGAATTCTAAGAATCTTATTTTTGACTCGTATCCGGCGATAAAAGCCGTTTCTGCTCGTTTAGTGCCTCACTGGCGCCTTCAAAAAATCCACTTTCTAAAAAGGAGAAAAAAATATTTTTGATAGTGGAAAAGAAGTGAAATAAAACATCCAAGGTGAATTCTTCTTTTTTTTACCATTTTTCTTCTCCACCGTCTTGTTAGATAGCCATGAGATCGCATACAATTTATCATTTTTTTTAAAAAAAAATAAAAGATGTGCAGCACCCTTATAGACCGTCTGCCTACAGCTTTGAAACAATTGCATGTAGGTTGGAAATAACTTCAAATGGAATAGTATCCTATATCTGAGTTTTTCTGTTTAGTTCTAAGCGTGCTAGTTTCCAATATCTTATTAAAATGTATTTAAGCTATGACCCTCTAATTTTAAAATTTCTCAGAAGTTTCGAAAAAAGTAGATTTTTGTTTCTTGCTTTTGCCGCTTTGTTCTGTTTGAAATAATTTCTTATGTCCCTTTAAACTTATATGTAATCCATACTCTAATTTTAAGCAAATACACACTCGTTTAGGAATAAACTATACCAAACAATTCTGCACATCAAAGGAAATATATTTAAAGTCTACTACTTTAATGTATACCGTCCTTACCTAAAAACACTCTGTGATTGTGTGAGACTTGAACTTCTTTCCCTCTGTTCTCTCTCTCTCTCTCTCTCTCTCTCTCTCTATCTCATGAATGTAAGTCTTTTACTATTACAAATACATTACTTCCATGGATATTATCTCAAAGAATCTTTCATTTTTCATAAATTTCAAATTTCTTCTGCTTTGCTAAATGTTAAGTATTCAAAAGATAATTTTACCAAAATTATTTAATCCTTAATAAAAATTTAATTCTTAAAGACAGAAGCTTTTAAATATAGGTATCATTATTTCAGTAACAATTTTAAAATATCAATATTTTTTCATTTTTCCCAAAAATAAACTTCATATTTTGAAACTTTTATTTTATATCCAAGAATGGTTTAATGTTAATACAATTACAAGTACGTGAAAAAGTTTTTAACTATGATTTTTTAAGTACTCATGTCTCTATTTTCTTACCTAGTCCAATTAACAGAAAATTAAGATCTTAAATAAACTTTTTCACTGCGTTTTTTCGATCTAATTCTTATTGAACTCGGCACACTTATAAATGTCATTAAAACACTTTTGTAAGTTCATCTTTGGAATAGTATATAGAATGATCGATCACAACTACTAAATTATCCAATAACCTTATAGAAAGTTATATCGGTAAACTTTCAGCTTAAAGATAAACGATAGTCATAGGGGATAAATCTGAAAAATCTGAATGGATGGTGGAGTGTAGCAGTAATTTTATAAATAAAAAATTCTAGCATGTGTATAAAGAGATTTAAACCGGTTTCCTTTAAATTTTCTGTCAGGATGTTAAAATCAGTTTTCATTCTTCTGTCTACCCGAAACACAATGAATATTTTCCAAAATGTTACGTTTACGTTTCTGCACATCTTACGTTATTCACTTATGTTTTCTGCAGATGACCATTCCTAGAACAAAAGTTGTATTCACCATCCTCAAGATTTTTATTTTAATAACTGAATCACTAGTGATAATCGTAAAATTATTTCATTATTCAAGGCTTTATCTCAGTAAATTTGCACCATTTGCAGTTTTCTCGTAGGTTTCTCCTATGTTTCAAACAAAATTTTTAAGTTCGCCCACAAGTTCGTCTTGTTATAATATTTGGTTTGTTCCATTTTTTTCAACGAACAACAACTTGAAATGTTATTTTATCAAACTAAATGCCTAAGTTTTCTTGGGTTGCACTAGGTCATTTTATTTTGGATATTTTGCTTATTCATTGGGAGGGATAACTTATGACAGACAATGAATGTTATATTGCAAAAACCACATAATTAGCTCTAGATAATGAAAATTAAAATTTAAGCACGCTTTAAATTTCTAACCCGTTTCTTTTGTTCTAAATATTACATTCTATATGATTTGGTAATAATATCATAGATAAAATAAGTAAAGAATTACCAATCTGATTAAGTTAAGTACTTTGATACTCTGTTAACTACAAATACAAGAAATCTTCTTTTGGATTATTCAATAAAGAAAACGAATTTCTTAATTGTCATTTTCTTGTACTGAGATAATATAAAAATATTTTTAAGCTTTAAAAAAAATTTTTTTATAATGCGTTAATAGTATAAATGCGTTAAATAAGCTAAAAATATTATGTAGTTACACTTATTGATAGTCATTTACATTACTAAATATAAGTTATACTTTTGCTTTCTTCATAATCAACTAATAAGGGTCTTGGGAATTTTTTGTTGTTACATATGACATTTGGCTTCGTCATATGTAACAACAAAAAATTCAGGGACAAAGCGAAGAAAGTCAGAAAGAACGTTTTCCGTTTTTTGAAACAGAACATCATCCAGCGAGGGTACAAGTACGACTTTGGCTCATAGATGGCTGCACCATCTGTATCTTCCAATTTAGAGTTAGAAGACAGAGAAGACCCAAAGTCTGGCTTCTAAGACCCCCAGAAGTATTAATTTGTAAAGTGGGAACATGGGGGATATTGCAACCATGACATATTTTGCATGCTTCAGTTGCCATTAGAGAATGGCGACGGATCATCGGTTAAGACGGGATTCGAACTCACTACCTTCCGATAATAAAAATAGTTGCCCTAACCAACCAGGTCACTGTGGCTTCTGGAATCTTATCTCAATTAGGATACTTGAATGTGCTCTATTAATTATTAAAATAAGAATTACAAACTATTTCGCTGTGAGTTTAAAAAAGCTTCAAACCCATTTTCAAGTGGTCGCGATACTAGCCTAACTATCTTGACAATATGTTTAATTCTAGTCATGGCAAAGGCATGGAACAAATAATGTCTGTGTGTGTGAAGTTAAGTATACCTCAAAATAAAACAAATGTTTAAAATATGAAAGAATTGAAAGAGTAATCTTTAAAATACCAGAATTTGACTCGAAATCAGTTATAGAACATACATAAGATTAAAAAAAGAATTTACAATCTTAAAATCTGAAAACTAACTGAAAATTACAATTTTAAAAGTAAATTATCATTTTCAATCTTATCGTGTGTATCAAAATAGAATAAATAAATTATTAATAAACAATTATTAAAACAATTAGCGCATATTATAAAACTTAAAAAATACAATATTGCAATTTATATCCTAGCAAATAATTAATATGTATATTAAAGATATTGAAACAAAATAAATTTCAATATTGGAAAATATGTAATAGAAATATGTTTGAATATACAATAAAAACTTTGAATGTTTTAAAAATTATTCAAATTATTTATAAATAAATAAAATAGGTAAATGCGCATTAAAAAGATCTTTCTAGAATAAAATTATTACTTCAAAATTTATTTTAATTATCTACAGGAAAAACTCATTATTTAATATACAAATAACAAAGTTCAAATTGCTTTTTTTTTCAATGAAGGTAGCTTGCTTTTTAAATTTAGGAACTTGTACCTAATAAATATAGTTTCACGCGTAAGTACAATAAATAAGATTTTTATGTAGTAAGTAATATACAATAAGAAAAATTGGAGAAAAAAAATTTTAGAAAAGTAAAATATAACAGTAAAATATAACAAAAATTGTAAATTTTATAAAGATAAATATGTGAGAATTTCTAATTAATTTTCTGAAATTCCTACACATTATTGTTAGTTCTTAGAAAATACAAAATATTTATAATGTAGAAGTTTACTGCTTTACTTTATGCAAATTAAATCCTTTTCAACAGGAAAAAATTATTTATTGGATTCATGCCTTGAATTTTAATAAAAATTGTGTAAATAACCACTTATTTTCTTTATAAATATTTAATTTTTTTGTGTTACTATATTTCATTCTCAGTAATAATCAATCTACGAATTTTGCGATCTTATCCCAAAAAAGGGTATTATAATAGATTTCTTATCATCGTACAAGAGCTTCCATATATCCTGCTTCATTGATATAATAGCTGCTTTCCTGAATAGGAAAACAGGGATCATACAATATTCATCCGTTGAATATCTCCAAACAAAAACATTCTTATGATGTAAGAAATAAATAATGCCTATTCACAAGAATCCAACCATCCATCTAATCTCAGAAACAAAACTCGATAAGGTTTTTTGTATTTTCCTGCATATATATGCTTGTATATTTTGGTATTCAACTGCATACTTTCAACTTCTTTATGTTATTTTAATTTAGAATTTTCAGCACTATTATAATTGTTTTCAGCTTTACATTTATTTAAAAATATATTTATTTATGTTATGCTCATAAATAAATAGTAAATTTACAATGAATTATTTTTTCTTTGATTAGTACTTCTTGAATTAATGTATTAATAGGTAACTTTGTAGTAATTAAATCTAAATAATTAAATATTGTCTGATTAGACAGTTCTATTTTAATTATTTTGTATTATAGTAAACATGTGGTTGGTTAGAGCTCTTTGGAAATAAAGACATCTGGTTCGAATACAATCTATGGTTAAAAAATATACTAATTTCAATATATGAAAGGTCCTATTGAGAAAATTAATAAAGTTGTTGAAAATAAACCCGACAATAATTTTCAGTTTTAAACTTAGCTTTCTATTATTCACAGCCAAATATTTATCTTTATATCATTTTTAGCTTAATATTTAGCTTTATATTTCTTATAGCTTTACATAAAGCTTTATTTATAGTTTTATACATAGCTTTATTTATAGCATTATAGTTTTATATTATTTTAATCAAAAAATAAGATAATATCACAGGTATTTTATTATTCATAAAGGCTTTTACATTATGCAGCATAAAATGAATATTTGATAAACTATTTATACGGCATTGAAGTAGAATGTTATTCTATAAAATGAACAGTGTTAAGTTTGGATAAACACGTTTTTTTACTTTCTGTGATACCAGCATGTGCTTGCTTAGTGGATATCCAAGAGATTTCTCTTCTGTGATACTTGACTATTACTAACTGTTCATCACATGAAGCAATGTTATCTAGATGTTAAAATATGGATAATGCAACGACTTCTGCTTTTAAAGTACTTATTATAAAATGTCAAAGATCTTCAAATCAAAAGAAAATAATTAACTAATTTAAGCCTTCTAGCTAAATTTCGGGCTCATATACCTCCTATGGAATGATTCTTTCTCTTATCTACCAAGATATATTTAATGAATACTCGTTCACAGAAAGTAATTACAGATACTGGGCACTAATCTTTCACAATTATAGATCAAAACGAGAGTTAATATCTCAAGGGAGCAAAAAGAATGAATGATCATTCATTACTCCCAGTGGTCGTTTAATCTTCCTATTCATTTTCAGAATATTTTGAACGTTTCTTCCCCAGAAATGCTTGAAACTGCTGTTTTTTCCTCTTCTTTAAGTAAAAATTAATTAGGAATTCTGGGCATTTTCTTATTAATATATCCATTAGGATATATTTTATTCCATGACGTTACTTAATGATATAACTTGTAAAACTATATTTATTTCTTGAAATACTTAAAAATTTAATAAACTCAAAATATGACATGAATGATATCTAAGGGATGAAATAACTAATAGAACTCACTTATTTTAGAATATTGTCGCAGTTGATTTTAATATTTTTGATCAAAATCGGCACTATAAAGATAGTCCTGAGAAATGTTTTTATTTTGTCATTTTTCTGTAATAAATATTAGAATATCAGTTAAATACTGATGAACTAGAAGTTGAAATTTTATAATTGAATTCTTAATAGAATTGATACTTAACAGGATAAAGTGACAAATCAACATTTTAAATAATAACTTTTTTATTTTGAGACTTATTATGTATATTATGAATAATTTTAAACATGAATCTGATTTCATAAATTAAATTAAATAAATTCTTGTACTTGCTTATACTAAGAACAAATTTAAAAATATTTTAAATATTTTAATATATGCTTTAGTAAATAAAAATGTAACAACTAGAAGAATTTAACTCTAAATAATAAGTTCATTTATTTATCCCATTTTTATTCAAGAAAAATTAAATGATCTAGTTTTAATTAGCATAATGCAATGATATAATCTTCTCATTTCAAATTTTATTGTGCTTCTGAATAACTTGAATGTTTCCATAAGATGAATTCTTAAGATTTATTAATTTTCTTTTGTTTCGCTTTTACATATCTGTTAACCATCTTATAAATTTTAAATGCTGCCATTATATGATTTTTAGAATTAATTATAGGAAAGCAAAAAAATAAAATAATTTCACAATATATAGCTATCTCTTTGATGCTAAAAATGCCTAAAAGCTTTTTTCTACATTTTAATTAGCATAGATTAAAAATGAAATCTTGTTCTACATT
Source organism: Latrodectus geometricus (assembly GCA_026290005.1). NCBI lineage: Eukaryota > Metazoa > Arthropoda > Arachnida > Araneae > Theridiidae > Latrodectus > Latrodectus geometricus. The sequence goes on along the minus strand of JAPDSC010101867.1, from coordinate 300,377 downwards.
ACAACATAAATTTTATGGACATAATTGTGTATAATTATATCACCTATGTGATTGATATAAAGGAAGGGATAACTTTAAAAGGAAAAAATGTAGCTAATTACTGTGACTTTCCCCACCTTTTCCTAAGCAGTCAGTTTTACAGGCATGTAGCCTAGTGGTAGGATTGAACTCTTCTGAATGGAACATCTTGCGTTCGATTCTAGACTCCATTGAGCAATGAGATGGATGTTTCTTCCCTGTTTCCTGCATGCACATCAATATAAGAAAAGGTGTTTGGAAGCTTTCCTCCCTTGCAACACGTTAATATAGACCATTACTTATGAAAATTATTCCTCGTACGTAGCAGACGGTAAATATTAAAAACTCTTACATTAGCTTCCGACTGTTAATTGGGCAGAATCAAGGTATCGATTCCCCATTGTTAAACAATGATACTTTCTACAAAAAAAATCAATCATAGCACTAAGTAGTTATGAACATCTGTACAATATCATAGTTCACATCGCATCACCCATGATTATATTAAATCCTTATAGAAATCTATTGTATCATTCTATGTAAAATGGCTATTTAGGGACCTTCTGATGTGCATATGGATTTTGTTCATTCAAGAGTATCATAGAAAGCTAAGGTAATTCAATAATTAAGTATCTTCTGTAATTAGTAAACTTCGTCTTCAAATCTAAAATATGTCACAAACTAAGCAAATGTGCGCTTTTACTTCTGGTTCCATGATCTAATCACACCTTGTATAGATTGTAACAATCTGGTAGTTCAAATTCTAGGTTTATTCTTTGTAGCTGTATCTTGGTTTTAAAACAATAAAGTGATTAGCTTCACTCTGCAGCAAGTGTCACCAAAAATTGGCTACCGAAAGTGAACACGATAAAATGAAAAAGTAAAATTACTCAAATTTTATTAATCTTTAAGAGATTATGGCATACTTTTGCATTCGAAGTAGTTTGATTGGGCTTTTTTATTGTCATCTTGATGTCGTTAGGGTTTTTTTCACCAATACTGAAATGAGAATACTGCCCAGAAATTATTCACTAATCCCAAACTATAAAAAACAGTTAACCCGAACTGTTAAGTAGTATACCCAAACAAAACTGTAGAAGTCAGGAAATTTTTGAGGAGAAAAAAATATCAAAATAAAATCTAAGCACACACTTCATTCTTCAATTTTGCACGCACAAACGAAAAACTGTAAGCCGAAATTATCTGTTTTGCATAAAGCATCTATCTTGAATCTCTTGCGTTTGTGTAAAAATGTGGAACAATGAATAATGCTTTAGTGAATTATCCATCTCAGCTCCAACTACAATGGGATATAAATACTCAAAAAACTTAAATAATTGAACAGAGCTTTAATATCAACAATGATACTAGATTACAGAAATTTAGATACAGTATCTAGACCTATGTAACTGTAATGAATTTATTTTTTATCAATTTCTATTAATCACCGTTAATCATAAATATCTCTTGAAAACCATTAAGTACACCAGATCACGACATAATTTTGAATCATAGTCAAATGATAAATATAACATCAATTTTGGCATCCTTTTCTTCAAACTTCCATATCAAAGATGCTGAACAGACAACAATAATAAAATCAATGGTTTGCAAGCATTGAAAATCATAAAAAAATATTTGTTTTGAAGAAACAAAACTTTCTTGTTTAAAAAGTAGCTGAAAAATTAAATAATACTAAAGGCATTAGTAAAAAAAAAATTCCGAAACTTATTTAACGTGAAAAACAAATAAGAGCTTACAAATTGATATAATTTAATAGTAATATATAGCGTGGAATATATAACATATTAAATTCCTCAGACAAATAAAGTATAAATTTTCTTTAAAATCTTTATTTGAATTATAGCTAAAAAATTATGACTGATTTGAAAATTAATCAGTCATTGTTAACAAGCACTATACTTTTAGAAAGTATGCAAACTAATTTATCTTACCTTTTATTTACCTAACACATAATGTCATTTTATATAATATTTAATTTAAATGTATTTCAAATAAATGTAAAAATATTGAATAATTTTTTTTAATTATTTCATGTTCTTTAAAAGCTTAACTATTTCCACAGTAAAATTTAATATATCATTAAGAAATTTCATTCATTTTCTCATAATTTTAACAAAATTAATTTGATAAGAATAAGAATAAGTAATACTTAATAATTTCATAAATTCATATTTTTACTTACAATCCTTATTTTACTATTAAGGGAGCATTATTTGTGAGACATATTCAAACTAAATATACTTAGAAGATTAAAATATTTATGTAAGTTTTTGAGTTAAATCAAGAGAGAGACAATTTCACTTAATATTCATTTCATCATCTTATTCATTATTTATTTTCTATTATAAGTAAAAATGTATATATATATACCGTATTTACGCGAATCTAATGCGCATCGTTTTTAGCTAAATGTAATATTCAAAATTGGGTGCGTATTAGATTCGATGGCGCATTAGATTCGAGTGCAAGGTCAGCTGTTCGCCGATGACGTCAACCAAATTTAAATCATAACAATGGATTACTGTGTTTCTCGACTAAATGTATTGTTACATTTATCGATGACACCTTAGTGCATAGAGGATACAAATTACAGAGTAAATAGTCAGGAAATGGACGGCAATCAGAGAAGAATTTCATACGACGCTACTTTCAAACGTAAAGTAATTCTTTATGCTGAAAAAAATGGCATTAGAAAGGCAGGGAGAGAGTTCAACGTAGCTGAGAGCAATGTTCGCTTGTGGCGGCAACAGAAATTGGCACTGTTTGCAATTAAAGCTAGTAGAAAGAAATTCACTGGCCCTCGCAAAGGAAAACACCCTAAAATTGAAGAAAAAGTTTTGGAATTTGTACGTGAAAGGATTAAGAATGGACAACCTATGTGACTAGTGACACTATTAGAAATAAAGCAAAAAAGGAGGCTGAAGTTCTTGGAATACCGAAACAAGAGCTTAAGGCTAGCCGTGGATGAGTGGATCGGTTTATGAAGTGGATGGGCTTATCTCTGAGACACCGTACATAAATATGTCAAAAGCTTCCTGCAGATTTTGAGGAAAAACTAATAAAATTTCAGAGGTATATCATCCCACTTCGGAAGGAAAAGAATTTTTCAATGGGGCAAATTGGCAACGCTGACGAGACACCAATTTGGTTTGATATATGCCTCGTAACTACACCATTACGAAGAAGGGGACTAAGGAAGTTATTATCAAAACTTCGGGATGTGAAAAACAACGCGTAACAGTGATGCTGGCAATTACAGCAGACGTGTGCAAACTTCCCCCTTTCTTAATCTTCAAACGGAAAACATGCCCTAAAACCCCTAAGAATGAAAAGCTGTTCCCAGATGATGTCCTGATTCGAAACCAAAAGAAGGGGTGGATGACGGAATAATTTATGCTTGATTGTTTCCGAAATGTATGGGAACGCCATCCCAGTGGGCTCTCCAATCCACCATCAATGCTTTGCCTGGACGCCTTTCGTGGTCATCTCACAGACGACGTAAAAAAGAAGGTGCACAGCCTTGGCAGTGATCTTGTTATCATTCCTAGAGGGATGACGTCTGTGTTACAACCCCTGGACGTTAATATAAATAAACTTTTTAAAGGGTACGTTCAGGAGGAGTACGAAAAATGGTTTTGTGAGCCAAACCGTCAATTGACCCACAGGAAAAATTAAGCATGCTGCAATGCACATTGTTGCACACTGGGTGTTTGCTGTCTGGAAAAGCATAGAAACACCAATGATGCGAAATCTTTCAAGAAATGCTGCATTTCAAATTCATTGAATGGCAGTGAAGATGATGTGCTCTGGAATGCCGAGGATGACAATGATGATGATGAAGTAAAAAGAAATGAATCTGCTTCTGACGAAGAGAGCTGCGAGAATTCCAATGATGAAGACAATAGAGAATAAAGACATTTACTATTAATCACTGATTGTAGAAACTGTTAGCTAGATAGAAATGTTTATGTATAAAATATGGTATCTATATATAAATATAAATAAAATAATCATTTTATTGATTGATAGTTTATTTAAAAATCCATTGTTGTTTAAAATAAGATTCAATAAATTCCTCATACCATTGATGCGTATTACATTCATAGACAAATTATTTTTTTATTATTTAAAGTTTTAAAATGATGATGCGTTTTAGATTTGATGGCGCATTAGATTCACATAAATACGGTAAAGGAAATAATCTATAAAGGAAAATATGTCAGATTTAATATGTTATGTAAAATAACATTTGGAATACTAAGAAAATATAGCATTTGCCTGCATCAAATATCCATAGTAATATATAATAATCTAAAATAAATAATTTGAATAAATTTAGTTCATTTTTAAAGTGAGAAAAAGATGCGTATAAAAAACATTATATCTTACAATAGGAAAATATTTTTTTTATTTTATAATACGTTTAATTTTCTTTAAATAAAAATTTGATTTCAAGTGAAATGCTCTTGTATGTATTTTTTCTATTTCAGTGTATTTTATTTTTTCTGATTAAATCATTGAATAAAAAGGTATTTTATATTTATGAATGATTTTTTTGTAAAAACAAAAATACATATTTTTCAATTCAGTGGAATTATGCAGTCATTTATTTTATTACTTATTTATATGGTCACATATTTTATCATTTATTTATTATTTTATCATTATTCAGTTATGATTGTCTTTGGAATTGATTGCTTAATAAATCGTTTGTTAAAATAAATTGAGTCACAGATTTAATTACATTCTATTAAATTCAAATTTTAATATTCCAACATATTCCTGGAATTGCATCTGATTTCTAATACTGTAATATTTTACAGACAATTAGCTGTCAATATGTGAAAAGAAACTGTACTTATATTATATAAATCTGTGTACCAAATTAGATTAGTTTATATTTTAACATTTCATAAAATTTACTAAAACTATTTGTCCTGACTTTTTAATATATTAATATTTAACTTAAAAGATATTATAAATATATGCCTTAATTCTTTCAACTTAAATTTCATAACAAAATAACTTAAGTTTGAATTGATGCAGTGTAGAAACATATATTTTCTCTCATATTTTCAGGTAAACTTTATGAAATCCATCCTTAGGAATACGTGATTCATTAAAAATGAATTATAAAGATTGAATTGTATAGGTCCTTAAATAACACAAAAATCTGATTTGGAATTTGCAGAAATTAATCTTTACAATTTCAAAGCTATGTTGTAAATTTCCAAGTGTTTACTTTGAATATTTTATGATACTTTTGTTGCAAAAGGGTATTTACCCTTAAGAAGACAGTCTCCGAATTTAATTAATTACATTATTATGCAGACAACCTACAAACTGTCTAGAGGACTTAAAATTAATTATTTATTCAGCCGTTCCGATGTCATTAGTAATGCAACCTCTTGAGAACACAGAACCATGGCATTATATATGACATAAAGTTCTTATTAAACATTCTATAAATAATACCTTTTAATATTTTACTTTTAATATTAAATTAATAAAAATTAGAATAGTCAGTATATATATATATATATATATATATATATATATATATATATATATAT
>JAPDSC010101867.1:277046-294752 GCA_026290005.1 Latrodectus geometricus | reverse complement strand
TATATATATATATATATATATATATATATATATATATATATATATATTGAAAATAACTTCATGACTTCTAGAAAAGAAATTTCCTAAATAAGTTATTGTACGGAAAAATGTCTGAAATCCTAAAAGTTATATATGTAAAAATATGAAAATATGCTGTGAGGTTATGAAATATTTCTGTAGACATAAAATAAAAAATATGCAGTCTTCATTTCAGTTCAGAAATATAAATATATTCAATTCACAAATCTTGGAATACGCATTTAGAAATATGAACAAAGTTACTCAATCTGAGAGTATTTTTGTTTCTCTGAAAATTGATTATAAAATGACAGACTACTCTTATTTTTTTATCCGTTTTAAATTTTTATTTCTATTATATTTTATTAAAAATTCTTTATGTGACTATATTTTGTAAAATTAAAACTATTTTTGAAATGCTTCTATAAAATACTTTTTTTCCTACATGCCGGTTTCTGGAAATGTATACTCTAGTTTCGTAGAATAACTCTTTTTATTGTTGTGGGTCACATTTTGCTCAGTGAAATGTCACAACTCGACCATGCAACAGCTCAATGACTACATAGAATTTATCGAACTAATATTATTCTCATAGATTTCCATCATAGACAGCATGCGTTTTAAAGGGTTCAAGTCTGACAATCATGGTTACCAAAATTTGTCCAGAAGGCTCTTCCATCCAAAAACAGAATGATTTTGACACAATTAAATGGCTATCACCATCTGAAAAGTTCTGCCATTGTTTCATTGCAGGAAGTTCATTTATAATGATTTAAGTCACGTCAAATATCTGAATAAGATTATTTCCAGTAAATCATTGGGAGATAAGGACACAAAAATTTTAAGATAAAACTAAGTTACATCTTTATAAAATTTCTTGTTGGCAAATTGTATCCATGACCTTGTGTAACTTGTTCTACCCGGATTCTAGAAATTTTTTTTATCAATTGGGAATCATGATTTATTTAACTAGAAGGAGCGTCATCCAGAATCCAACCAATATGTAAAAAGCTCAATAGAAGTATTGCAGACATTTTCATACTGATAGTAAACATAATTAAATCAGTATTTTGCAGGCACTTCCAATCAACGCGAAATTTAGAAACTCTGTTCTCGCAACTTAAATTCCAACCTTTCACATTGTAAGAAACCAATGTGGAATACCAATATTTTTCATATTCCAATGATTGTTGATATTTGATGCTATATTGGTCAGTTAATAATAGTTTGTTATAAATGTAAGTGTCGGTGGTCTCTGTTATTTCAAAAAATCAATGTGAGGCAGTATTTAATTCCTTATTCTATGTGAATTCACAAACGTTGTGAATTAAAGAAACTACCACATTTCTATCAAATGATTTTTGCCATCGCGGTGAATATACATGTAAATGTATGTATAGTTAAAACTTCAAGAAATAATTCAGAAAAATTTATGTATCCATTGGTGTGAAAGTGGAATTTGATAAATATCTCAGTAAAAATTTTATATTAGGCTGAAATTAGATAAAATATATTATTAAAATATTTTAAATGCTAGATGATGCAGAATTTACCATAGTAATATTGTGGATCTTGATTTGCTATCCTATTTTAAACCAGATTACACAGGCTTTTTCCATTCCCTTAAATATTATAAGCAGTAATATTTCGCGTTATTAAATATTATATACATTATTTAAATATTATATATAGTAATATTTCGTTTCCATTGAAATATTCTGCAGATTTAAATTTGCTTAGATGAATGATTTTGTAATTTTAGAATAGCATTCATTTAATATTTAATTCCGTTTTCCATGAAGTTGATTCACATTTATTGCTTCAATTTAATTAAAATTATTTTACATTTTTTACAATACTCCACAATCGGAAAATATTTCAAATTAGCAAAACTCCAATAATCCTAATTCCAAAAACCTAATCATTTCATATGATTTGTTTCCTTTAATTAGTTTGTTAATTTATCTTACTATTGGCTATAATAAGTAGAAGCTATTGCCAAATTTTTTTATCAAAGCATCTTATATATAGCTCATTTCACTTTAACTAAGGATTTTTTTTAAAGTCTGACTGTTCGAAATTCAGTCTTAAGAATAATAAACATTAACACGGTGGTACTTAATTAAAACTCGTGTAGATTGCATAAGTATGGTCATAATTTAAGAATATTTAGATTTTCCAATCATCTTTATAAGTTTATACGCAAAATTAATTTGGAAATGTAAACTGAAGAGATTGAAAAAAAAGTAGAATTCTAACAAAAAATCGTGTCTGCATCTGCTACTTGGAGAAAAGAAAGAATGAGAGAACCAAATTTTAACGGTTCTTTTGTACATCAAAAAAAATCTATTGCAAAATGTTTTAATTTTAATTCCATTTTTCCCTATATTATATTAATATTTATTTATTTCCTTATTAGTATTTTTAATATTCATTTTATTTTTCAAATTTTTCATTTTTGTTATGATTCGGACACTGTAAAAGTAATTGGCCCATGTGTGGAAAATTATACATGCTAAAATATTTTTTTATTATAAGAAATTGACTAACAGTTTTGACTATCAAAATCGCTTATTATCGATGCTATCGTGTAATATGATGATAATGCGAAATCACATAGGGTTCGCATCTTGTATGCTTATCTTAAGCAAAAAACAATCGAGCCCATGATGTAACCAGCTTGATTACCGGATCTTAACCCAATCGAGCATGTCTGGAACGCTCTACGATGTCATGTAGCTGTTCTCAATCCTTCTCCAAGCACCCTAGACACGCTTTAAAATGCTTTAGAAGTGTAATGTCTCACACTAACTACACAATTAATAAACTGTATAATTGAGAGCATCACACATCACTGCATGTGCTGTATTGCTTCTCGGCGGGATCATACCCCATATTAAAGGTACTTTGTCTATACCAAACTTACACTCCTCATTTGTTCATTGTATACTGTATAATTTTTTTGTTCATTGTATAATTTTTATAACACTTTAATTGTCTGGTGATTACTTTTTATGCTATTTTATACCGTTCCATGTATTGTATAATGTATATAAGATTATAAGATTCATTACATTCCACGCCTAACTTTTTCCTTAATTCATGATTGCCAGTATATATATATGTATGTATATATATATATATATATATATATATATATATATATATATATATTATTTTCTTAGTCATAACAATAAATATTCAAATAAATTTAAATTAAATGAGAAAAATTCAATTAAATGGTGCAGTTATTTGCAATGTTCTATGAAAAGAATATATCTTTCATTTCACATAAAATTAGCTCTATTTGTTAGTAATTAATCTTATTCTAAATCATCTAAACATAATTTAAACTATTAATCAAATTTCACTAAATTTGAATAATCATTTTGAATCTATAAAAAGAGATTTCTTAAGCAACTAAAAATTTTTAAAAAAGTAAATATAATTCCAAATCACATATATATACCCCAGAGATAAAGAATGTAATAATTTATTAACAAAGCTATAAATTGAATTATACATAATTAAGTACTTTATAAGATGATTTTTAAAAAAAATATACTTTCAATCTTTAAATACTAAATTAGTATCAGTCTGCTCATATTATATTATATTCATTTCCATGCACAATTAAATTCCTAAAATTTAGAATGAAATATGAAGAAAGCGTAAATACTCAAAAAATAACTCAAATATAATAAACAAAAGATTATTTTATTTTATTAAATCATCTTTAATTAAAATACTTTACGTTATTTCTTAAACAAACAATATACTATACAAAATACTTTTCAATAATTTATATTTCTAGTTTATGTTAAATGTGCTTTACAAAGTCTTAAATGTAAAAGATTGATTAATATTTTCCGCTTTTCCAAATTGTAAATAATTCTCTTGTTTTTTATGAAAAATCATTTAAGGATTTAATTATCATGTAATATAAGAAAGTGTATTTTATCAAGGAAACAAAATTTAATTTTAAGATCATTCCTGTATTTTATAATTGAGAAAGTTAAATTAATTTATTTTAATTTATTTTGATTTGAACATTAGTTTAAAAATTCTGATTTCTAGCTTTTGAATTTTTTATTTTGTGTTATACCATTTTTTAATATTTAGAAAGAAAGTTCAATTAAAGGTAGGTAAGCATGTGTGTGTGTGTGTTACTGCATGTATCTTTAAAATTCAATAACAAATCAAACAAAGTTTTAATTAAAAGTGAAAATATAACTATTTAATTTCAAGTTTGAATTTAAAATTGCTTCGTAAATTATAATATTAAAAGTTTTTTTTTTGCTTAATTTTTGTAATTAAATCCGAAAATAAACGCAAAAAATATATATTTACAATTATAACTAATTAAATAAGTTTCAAAATTACTTTACATAATGAAATATATGTAAATTAATTTTGAAACCCATTTAATTAATTATATACCTTACATTGATTTTATAATTAAAATGAATACTTTTTTTTCATAACAAGATGCTTCATTGATCTTACTTGTCGTATTCAAACGTATTAAGGTTAAATTTTAAGATATTGCATACCTCCTGCATTTTTATTATTATCATTTAAACTGAAATTTCAACATTTAATTTCGTTTACTAAAATGGTTTACAGTTGTAACAATTATTTGCTCTTTCTAAAAAGGATATGATTTATTATAATTTGATAAATTCAATACTTTTCCAAAATAATTTTATAAATGACAAAATCAAAATATTTTATGTAAATTAATCTTTTTACTATATTTATATCATTATTTTTTTATTTCTCTTTTTAATTCACAATTCTACTTTCATTTCTTTTCCTATGTTTTAAAAAAAAATTTCCGTATAAGTTGTAGTTATAAACTTCCAGATAGACAATCCAAACTGTCATTTGAATGATTGGCCCTCTGCACTCCACTTCAACAGATTGTAAGCTCAGTTCCCAACTCTAGTGTTTAGATACTTGTAGTAGTTTGGAATTCCTTTGAAACTAGGTCCTTGTCTAGTTAAACGGCTTTCAGAGAAAAGTTAAGGCATTGTGCAAGAAATAAAGCTGAGGGACAAACAAACCTAACTAATCCAGATGGATAAAACAGTATCATATATATATAATAATTACAAGGTACACTCATATTAGAACACTTTGTAATGCATTTGAAAAATACTCAAAAATTGAGTTCTTAATACTCTAAAAACTAATCATTTCAAATTTAAATTTATCAAATTTATAAACATCTTGGAAATGGGTTTCATTCTCGTAATACACTGCAAGTCAATGTATTTCTATACCAATAGAAAACACTCTACATAAACTTAATTTACTTGACAAAAAGAATATACTATTATATGCAAATCATTAGTTTCTCAATGCTTTCAATTAAATCATGCGAAGGTAGTGACATCTATAATGCTTAAATAAATAAATTGTATGCTAATTTTATCAAACATGCATAGCATTTACCATTATTGCTCGATAAAAATGTGTTGTCTCGTGTGTAAGATGGATGTATGCTAATCAGCACGTTTCTAATATTGATAGAGATAAATTGTGTAACGTATATGGATTGCAGTTCAACATATAGCAGTATTACTGCACATATTGACTATATAAAAATTTCATTTAAAATCAATCTATAATAGTTATTGTAGGAAAAGTCGTTTTTCAAGTATTTCCACAAATTCCTTAAGTACTTAAAAACTGTCAGGAGGGTGCTCAATTTTAGCCCCTGGAAATGAGTAACTTTTTATTGAGATTTTCATTTCATAGATTATTCGATACGACAAATGTTTTCTAGCTAAGAGCATGATCATGTTTTATTTCCTCGATGAAATGTTGACTATAAAAGTAATTGAAATGTTTTATAAAACTTTAAAAGATGATTATATGTAAAAACATTTTGTTGTATTAAAAGAAATAAAGATGGAATTTTTTTATTTTTCGCTTAAGAAACTGTGAAATATAATAATTTTAATTATATATCCCTTTTTTTAACGCAATAAAAATTAGTTAAAAAATATATTTTTCGAATTTCATCTACACTTAAATATTTAATTTATAATAATAGATATTTATTAAAGTTCCATTAAATAAAATGCTTAACCTTAATAAATTAACTATTTTAATAGTTAAGGTTTACTATAGTTAAAAATTAAAAACTTAACAGCTTTTTGTGATCAAATTGCTTATCAGACATGTATATTGATTCTAATTTTTCTTGCGCTTTTTTTACCAAAAATAATTCCCTGGCTTAAGGCTATGAATATAACAATATTTTCTTTTCACAAAGTAAGTATTTAATCTATCTTTTAATAATTAACCAAAATTGTTTTATATACGTATTTGAACTACATAAAAAAAGCTTCAAAGTTTAATAGAGTTGGTATTTTATATTAATATTAAAAATATTTAAAAATTAGTATTTAATGAACTTTAATTAATTGAAGTAAAAAATTCACATGATTTGAATAAACTTTGTCAGTAAATTTTTGTCATGTGTTTTAGGAAATAACTAACGTAATCATAAAATTAGTTTTATTAACAAAAACATTAAGTTTTTAATCTAACTTTATAAATAAAGATCATTAAATTACTTATTATGCATAAATATATTACATACATCTTTAAACTGAGACGATAAAATCTGTAAATTTCTTTAATTTTAAAGTCGAGTTTTAATATTTATGCTTAGCACTTTTTATTCATAGAGCATTTTAATCACAAATTTTGTTCCAAAGAAAATTTAACAAAGTGAACAAATAAATTAATATTTTCCTAATTTCGTTTACTCTTGCAAAACGACATGAATAAGTTTTATTTTAAAAATATTTACTGATAGTATGATTCGGTTTAGTATTGATTTCATTTTGCTTATTTTTTACAACAAATGGCAATATTTAAAAAGAAGTTAAATTGAAAATTTTTTTTATAAAATTTGACTCCGATTTTTCCTTTGCTTTCCCATTTTACTGAAAAGTTTAAAACAAGCTTACTCAGAATTATAAAAATGATACTTATATTAGTTGGTCGTTTTGGTATCAAAATAATTTTTTCAAAATTATTATGTCAATTTCTTACTAATAACAAAAATATATAATTTTTAAGAACAAATAAAAAATATTAGTTTCAATTTATCATCTTTTTTTAACAAATAAATAGAAGGATGTAAACATAAATCACTGTCTGTTTTAAGAGACGAAATCATAGCAACTTTGATCATGTTTGCTTCTGTAGAAAGTACTAAGATTATCTCATTTATTTTATTGAGATATAGAAAATATCAAAATAAGACTGTAAAAGATTTTGTCGCAAAAAACGTAAATAATTGTTCTTTTTTATTGAAGAAAACATTTCTCACTAAAATTTGTCATATTAAAAATGTCGTAACTAAATATAATTATTTAAGTAGATAAAATTCTAAATTTGAAAGATTTGTTTTTTTTATCTCAACTTATTAATACATATTTAAAAAGTTTACATAAGACATCTGTGGCAATATTTAAAATTCAATGAAATATTTTTAAGTTTTAACTTACAGTTATATGGAATTTGGATATTATATCTATCTTCATCATTCCAATACTAATAAGGACGGATATGTAATATTAGAAATCTATTTTCATAAATTATTAAGAACTTTTTTAAGAAAATTGAAAAGTTTATTCGTAAAAAATTCCCGTTTTTTTAGTAGTTATGAATAAAAAATATATGTTGTAAGCTAGTTACACTCTGGCTTAACATTTATATTTTTTGTTATTTACTACAAACAACAGTGCGCATTACATACAGAAGACAAGCAATTATTTTTGAAATCATGACAGTATTTTTTTTAAGAATCCAAAATATTTTAATCAAGCATATTCCATAAAATTCTCATTTTAGTTTACATCCTTCCTTTTCTTTTGTTAGACAATTTTCAAATTTAATTTCATTAATGTTTATTTTAAGTGTAAATATGATTTATTCAAAAATTCTCATAATAATAAATTTATATCAAACAAAACAATCTGTGTCACTTTAAAATTAATTATAAAGTGATTACGCAAATTCTTAATTACTTAGATTTCTCATTTAATATTTTATTATATTTTACATAGCGTTAAATATTAATATTTTAATATATATATATATATATACCTTGACTACTATATTATCTTTATTAATAATAAATTTAAGAAGCTAATAATAAACTAAATAAATCTTTTTAGTTCTAATCTTTAAAATAGTAGTCTTAATAAATGCAAAAGTAAGATATTTAATAACTTTTGTTAAAATCCATATAGCTCAATTCAAACTGACTTTTGTATAGTCAACTAGATTTATCATTCCAGACAGTTTTAAATTCCTAAAGGATTTAAATTCAATCCCTTTTAAAAAAGACTTATATATTTAAAGTAAGGAAATGAAAATATGTTTAACAAAAAAATTTATTTTGTATTTCTTAAAAGAAACTATGAATCATTTACTGAACAATGCATATCTCATTCAAATGATTTAAATAATTTACATTTTAAGAGAAAATGTAAATAATACTAAGCAATACTTAATTGAAAACTTCTTAGCATAAAAATTTTTATTCAAATAAAGTTATTTGCATTTCATTTAACATGTGAATGAGTAAATTTAATAATTTCTCTTTGTAAAATACTTAATCATGAAAAATTTGCTAAAATTCATTAAAACTTTTTAAAATTACTTTAAATGGTAATATTTAAAACATTTCTTTCTGATTATCTTAAAATAGACATGAAAATTATTATTAATGTGACTAAAAATATTAGAATAAAATCAGAAATAAGAACATTTTTCATACAAATTTTAGAACGCATAATCTGCGTACAATAATTTGTATGTGAATTGAATATTTTATAACTTCTATGCTGTTTTAGAATGTACTGTCTTAGATATGACTCATAATTTAACAGATGTTCATCTATAACACTAGATATACACTCTGTCACAAAAAATATATGCATTTGTGAAAAATCGAGTCACAGTCACGAAACACCGCAGAAACTCAATCTGGTAAGAAATATATATATATATTTAAATTTATACTTTAAGTTTAGACATTTTTAATGTACTTTTATTTTAATTTAGACACTAATGAGACAAAAGTAAGCAGGCTACGCTCATATGAGACGCGCATGTGGGAGAGGTTAAAAGACGGATTTCTCGTACTTTAGAGTATTCTGTTAACTTCGATCGATTGTGACAGATGCATTTGAGGCCTACCCGGCAGCAATACAAACATTTTGCCAGAGTATTAGAGAAGGTGTATTATAGGCCTCAAAGAATCAGATTGGTCAAGCAGGTATATCAGCCGTCATCTGGGACGGAGCGATATGATTGTTACTCGATGTTGGCGACAATTAATCACGGAAGGAAGAGCCTACCAACGAATAGGGTAAGCATGTCCCAAGAACACAAATGGGAGTGAAGACAGCACAACCAGAAGAATGAGAAACTTCCTCAACAATCAAATCACTATTGTCAATTCGACACCAAGTACCACCTCCCAGGCACCCTGTGGTATCAAGAGAAACAATTCGCAGGTGACTGGTAAACTCTAGTTTGTGAAGTAGACGTCCAATAAGACGCTTACAAATGATCCTTCTTCACAGGCAGTGTCAATTAGAATTTTTCCAAACTCGGGCAAACTGAGTGAGACCACCCGAAGGTGTGTAATATTCAACGATGAATCCCTATTCAGTCTGCATACTGATGACAAACGCAATGCACACGTATAGGGAGGCGAATAAGCCAGAGGTGTGATCCGGCATTTGTTGTAGAATGGCATACAGCAATTCAGGTGTTATACTGTGGGTAACAATTTCTTGGGACAAATAATCACCTTTAGTTATCCTTCAAGGCACTGTGACTGGTCGTAGGTACGTGGACTATAGTTTAAATCCAGATGTCTTCTTATGCTATCTAATCACACAGATGCCAATTATCAGCATGGCAAAGCTCGTTCATATATTCTGCGAATCTTCCAACAACGTCTTCAAGGATATAAGGCACTCCCGTGGCTTGGCATGTCTCCAAACCTCTCGCTAATGTAGCACGTTTGAAACATACTTCAAATGCAACTGTATCCATCTTGAAACACTGGTGAATTAACTTAATTGTGGAAGATAAGTTACAAAGATTGTAATATTATCTTTCACAGGGAGGCCATAAGTGACCTAATTGATTCGATGTCACGCAGTGTTTTGGCTTGTATAGATGCCAGTAGTTACTGAACCACTTACTAATTTACAATTTTTTTCTGTCATTATTTCTCACTAAAACTCTCTCTTTCTCTGAGTTTGTAATTACTTAGTTATCTCCTCATACACTACATATGTGTTAAGTTTCATGATAATAGTTCATTTCTTTCTGGGTGCATGTATATTTTTGTGACATTTCTTTATCTCAATAATTCTTTTAATTATTATTTGCCACATAACTATCTATCATTTTCATTTGTAAGCATATGAATAAAAACAAACACAAAAACTTTATTCTACATTCTTTAGTGATGAATATTTGAAACTTTTCAAATAAATTATTTTCAAATGTTTTATCATTGAATGCATATTTTATATTTGTATTTCATTAATTAATCTGGTTAAATCTATACATTTCTATAAAACATAATAAGACCTCTGAGCAGGAGTCTGAATCATGATAATTAATTCTAAAATGCTTAGCATAGTTGATTTATTCTAAAATATAATTAAATTGTGTAATTTTCATGAGTGTTGTTATTTTTATCGTACAATATTTGCTAAATTATAATAGTATGTCTAATTTTCTATACGCCATCTATCTAAAGATTGTAAAATTATATTACAAAGTAGGTTTGCCATTTTATGACAGAATAAAAACAGATACCTAAAAAATATCAAATACCTAAGTAATAATTTTATACCGTAGAATCATCTGATCTTTCTTGTACCAATTATAAATTATTTTTTTATGAACGCTCAATATTTGTGAGATTAATGTACATCCCTTAGTGGGATTTGAAGATAATACCATTTCGGCTTTTGATACCTTCATTAAACAATCATTTTGATTATGAGATGTTTTTTGTTGGTGGTTCATTGTCAAAAAATCCTTTAATCAATTGTTACAGTCAGAGATACTACCAGATTCATTTGGTAGTCATGTATCTCAATTTAATTATTAATTTATGGCTTAGTAATGAAAATATATGTTATAATAATGTTATTTATATGCTTTATATTCATAAATATGGAAAAAATGTCTTCAATTCAAAGTTTAAATGCAATTTTTCCAGTGAACAAAAATTTGTTGTATTCTTAAAATTCACAAATATATTTTAATTATTTCAACTAATTATAAAATACATTCTTACCTACTCAAAATTAAAATTATAAATGTGTTTAATATTGTTAAGGGCTTAAGAAAATGGGGAAAAAACAAAATATTCATTAAAATATTCTTATTATTTTCGTACTATCAAATAAAATGAAATATTTTAAAAATGTATTTATATATTAAATATTATTTTATGATGTAAATATTTAATTTAGTTTAACTGCATAATTTTTTTAATTTATAAATAATTAATAAAAATTTTTATTCAGTAAATATAAATGAGTGAAATAAAATTAGTGACTTGAAAAAATGAAGAAAAACAAAACATATTATTTGAAATGAAACATTTTTACTTTTATCTTATTTTTAAGGTTTATTTTGAAAAGGATTCGTTGGATAAAATAATTGTGAGGGTAATATATTCACACACACACACATATAAGAATATATGTATGTAAGAAAAGTATTTTAGAATCGAATGTGTTTTTATCAGGTATAACTCACAAAAAACATTTGATAAGTATTCCTTATCAAATGTTTTTTATGAGTCATACCTGAATAAAATTGAAAACTTTTATTTAGATAAAAATCGTATTTGCATAAAATTATGGAAAAAATATTTAAAATATTTGTGCATTTTTTTTTCAATTTTAGATCATTGAAACTCAATTTTTTTAGCAATCTGTGCGTCTTAATTTTCCAATTTTCTATTATTAGTTATAGAATACCCTAACTTCATCTAGTGCACTAAATATTAAATATTCCAAATAAGAATTTCCAGGATATCCTTAACTTTCCAAATGACGATATACTCCATAAAATGTACACAAAGCTAACTTCCATTTCTTTTATGTACTTTTATGACTAAAAGCAACATTTCAAGGGTGGGAGATTGTTTTAAGATGGCTTGTGTGCATATTTTTTTTATTCTATTCCATTTTACTGCATCATAAAAAGAGCATTTTTCAATATTTTCGCTTATGTAACTCAAAGTTACTAAGATTTATAAATAATAGATAATTATATACAAAATTGTAAATCTTAGCAAAAAACATCTAAAACAAATTATTTTATAATAAGCAAGAAGAAACTATAGTTTTTAAAATTTAAGTTATAAATGAATAATAAAATGTCATAAAGGACTCGTAAATGAAACAGACTATTTTTTAATCAAATGTTACATTATAAAATGTAAATTAATGCACAAATATATTTTGATTTCATAGATAAAGTAAAATAAAACCAATATACAAGATTAATATGTAGTAATTTAAAGTACATTATGACGAATGAAAAATGAATAAATGGCAAAATTAAGATTTCAAATAAAAGTAAAATTCAATAAAGCAAATTCTGTAAAAAATATAAATAAATAAAAACTTTCACTGAGTATTGAATATTAAGCCCACATTTTTTGACATAAATTTTTACAACTATCATTATTACATTACAAATGTGCCTAGAAGTTAAAAGAGCTTACAATCTTGGAAGATTACTCTTCAGACAGATATACATTTACATATACTCTTGGGTTTTACAACTTGGGATGAAGCAATTTCTACTTTGTTTAGTTTATTTTCTTTCTTTTAAAATTTCATGTTATTATTATTTTAAAAAATAATTAAAAGAGTAGTATTATAAATGCTGACAAATATATAATATTTACTTCAATTCATAAATTATTGAACTTCAAAAAAAATCGTAAATTATTTTCAAACAATTCATATCTTAGGAAATATTAAACATTTTTAAAGTGAACATTTTCCTAATGATAAAGTTACTGATTAAAAAAAAGTGTAAAATGCTGCAAAAAGAAATGTTATAAATTATTTATCATCTTTTAATTTTGAACATGATAATCAAGATTAACACATAAATATTCATGAAACATTTTTATATCAAAGAACTTTTATACCAGTTATAAAATTAGTGTTTTGTTAACAACTTTATTATGTAAATAAAAAGGGAATAGGCAATGTAATGGGCAAATTAATAGGCAAATATAAAACTAATTTATTATTATTTCTTATAATATTATTTAAAATATTCAGTAACAAATTCTTTTAATTTTATATTCAATCAAGTTTTTTTATAAGAAAATAAACCATATTACTACATTTCAAACAAAAGACATCTTTATTGTTTTTTGAATTTAAAACATTTTAATATTTTCAAACATAAATTGTAGCTATATTCTTAATTATAAGATTTGAAGATCTGTGATTATTGTCTATGGAATAAGGGTATAATATATTATATTTTATATCCAAAATACTACTGAATTTATGAGTTTTAAAAGCTTAAAAAAGAGTTATATTTGCCATGATGAATATTACCAGCTGTTTGAATTTATCATAAATTTCTTGATTTCTTGTATTTGGGAATCATACTTCACTTAGCCATAGAATTCTTAATGAAAATAAATACATCTACTTTAAACTTAAATAAATGTGTATTTTGTGATGTTATTGTGGCAATTTTCTATTTAATATTAATCTAAGCGAAAATGTTTACAATTGTGGTTTGATATAGTAATAAGAATGAAGTGTTTAACAAAATTAAGTTATATAATGTGTAAAATAATTAAGTGTTTAATTTTAAAAAAAGAAGGAAATTAAAATCAATTGTCTAAGTTCGTCAATTGTACTCCATAATTTACTTGACAATTTTCAAGTTATTACTTATTCATAACTTTTAATTTAATGTAAATTTACAAGTTAGTATTATTTATACGAATTATTTAAATGTTTAGTTGAAGTACAGAAGAATATTTTTTGTCCCATTTTTAAGAAATTACATATTTATTAATTTCGGTTGAAAATAGTTCCGAATTCGTTTCAATGATTTACTCTTTTGCAGCTTAGAAATTAGCCCAGAACTTTATCAAAAACACAGCGAAGTATAAAAACAAAGCAAATATATTTAAATTCAAAATTATTTATTTAATTAATATATACAAATGAAAAATTTAACTTATTGTATGAACTTTAAGAAACGAAACATGACTTAAGAATTACAATCGTAATTTTTCAATATACTTGCTGTCACAACTATTACTCTTAAATATTCACAAGAAACATTCTTTTAAAAACAGGGAGAATCATCATTTTTAATTATGATATACTTTCAGCTAAATTTTATTTCCTTTCTTATGTTTCAGATCTCTATTTTTAGCTATAATTAATCATGGGATATTTACCGTTAATAAAAAACAGTTCAGCATTCCATCAAGAATCTCATTTTTTAAAGGTTAACTTTTTTACTAAAACATTGAAATTTTTAAAAGACCAAAAATATTCATAACATAAATTGTATACATATCTGATATTTTGCAAACTTGTAATGCCCTTTTATTCATTCTATCGTTGTTACATGAAACTGGTCAGCAAATCTTCAAAAAATAAGAGATCCAGTGATTCCAGGTATGTAATGAGAATAATATGGCTCTACAGCAGACAAGGGTTTGGACATGGGAGGACCATTTCGTCATCTGCACAATTTAAATGCAAATGGCCACGTCGGGATTCATTACGCTGCACAATATGATGGGCTTTAAAGCTTCGTAATGGGGCAATCACTTTTAATGGCATTTAAGAGTCTTTGCGGACACCATCAAATGCAAACGACAAAGCTTCACTGCTTTTAAATATTTTCCTGAATGGATTCCGTGTCAGAGGAAAGTTTATTATATCCCTAATGGAGATCTTTTTTTATAGACAAACGGTTTATATCATGATATTGCAACAACATTTATTACGTTCTTCAGTGTTTTAAGAAGCACTTCTAAGATGTAGGCGCTTCATCTTAATGTATTCGTCGAGATATTAAAGCAATTGTATGTTAATGCTTTATAATTACATTAAATTTATGATATATGAACACGCGTAAGGTAATCTAGAGCTAAAATATATGTAAAGTAGCTCCATTTTTGTATTCTATGTACATTATATTTCCCCCTTTTTATAACCCAGTAAAGCTATTAAATCTTTCCTCGTAAGAAATTAAAAAATTGAAAACAGTATAATTTTAAAAAAAGAAAATGTAGCAAAAAATTATCAACTTCAGTTTAAAAAACATATAAGCATGTCATAAATTATTGAATTAGTATTTTAACTATGACATTACGGAAACACAATATATATATATATATATATTGCAATTATATATACATAATTGCAATTTTTCTTTATTAATTGCATACCTGATATAAAAAATAAGAAAAGAAATTTTATATTCTAGAAATAAGCATTCTATATCTTATTATACTGCTTTCAAGGGTTTTAATAGTATAAATTTAACAATAATTTTTTAATATATTTGAAAGCGCATCTGATAACAATAAATTTTAAAAAAATGAATATCACATCAAATAGAATTATTTTCTCATTAGTTACTGGAATGTGACTTAGTTAATAATATTTTTATTTTAAATATATAATTTTTTATTTATACAAATTTTTATTTTAATTTGTATAAATAATGTGTGTGTTAGAGGGAATATTTAATACAATACGCACAACTCTTCGCGTAAGTACTTCAATGATATTGAGTTTAAAAAAATTTATTTAATGTAAAGACTAGTTTTTCGGTTGATTATTATATTTCCCCCACATTCTATTAACGCCACAAGATTTTATATCATTATTAGTTATGATATTCATATAAGCGATAAATATAATAATTTTTTTTACGAATTTCATTGAAAATAAATAATTTGCTTAGCGAAAACTAAAGTAAAAATTGTTATCTTCTATAAACTCTAACAGGTGTGCAAATAATCCTAAATATTGCAAAATCAATTCCCTTGTCAAATATAAGTCATAAAATATTGTTGATCTTCTCGTAATATCTTTTCAAGATATTAAATAACCAAATTCGTATTAATTTAGACATGTAATATCTTAAAAATATGTGAAAATAATGATGTTATTTCAGATTTTAATTTAACTGATTTAAATCGACCTAAATGTTATTAAGAAGTAAAATCTCTTATAATATTAAAAAAAGCAGATGAGTAGAATCAATAAAGGTTTTATTCATAATTTAAAATGAAGTGAACCTTTTCAAGCCATACTTCATATCAATCCTTTCTTTTTTTTCTATCAATATGCATAAAAACATGCAAAATTCTTTGAAAAATATGGTTCTTGCCGAATGAAATATTCTTCATTTCTTTTGTGTCATTTGTTTGTTTTTTTCCTATATTCTCAATGCATCGTAACTTCTGCAACCGAAGGAACCTTTGATGTTCAATGAATATGCAGATTCAAAAAAGTCTTTTCCCTCAGCGAAGGTAAGACAAATTGAAATTTTAAATCATGGTACAAAGATTGGTCTTTGTTGGAAAAATATTTGCAAATTTTTGAAAACTGCATCTCTCTTGAGGATTTAACTTTTTTATTCTTTCAACTCTTTCTTTAAATTTACGTGAAAGGAATTCATATAGAAAGACACATATTTGCAAAAATCAAAAATATATAAAATCATTTCACGTGAAAATGTTTTAAATGAAAAATGTGATCCTATTTGTGAGCATTCAAACTTCTTAACTTAAAGAACTTTATAAGACAATTTTCTGATATTCAGATTAACATTCTTAATTTCTAAATGCTCTTCAGACTAATATGAATCCCATAATTGAGACAAAATATCAGGGAATATATTATAACTTTTGAATTTTCGTGGCTTTATAATTTTAAACTTTTTCTATTTCTTAATTTTTATATAGTTTATAAACATAAATAACTAAGTTGTATCACAGTCATAGTAAAAATAAACAAATGTCATTTTATTACCATATGTGTAAGTTAATATAATTGGGAAAATGCAAAGAAAATACTTAGATTTATCTACAAGTTTAATAAATACATCATAAGTTTAAGATAACATGAAAATGTAATGTGTAATAAAATAATATGTGATCAGAAAAAATACAAAAAATGAGAAATAAAAAAACCATTCTTTTAAAAGCAGTATATAAAAATAAGTTTCAAGTTTGAAATTCGTAATAAATTTAAAGACAATAAAATGTAAATTCTCTAGATTTATGATTTAAATTTATTAAAGAGAAAATTTATATTAAAATAATAATCTAACTTATATTTTGAAAAGATTTGAGAGTTAAAATTGCAAATTTATTTATAAATTTCCAAATTTTTTGAAAGAAACGCAAGTAACGGAACAAAAATGTTTTCATTTGAAAACAATAGAATAAATAATTCATACAAATTAATCGATTTTTAATATATATTTTTATTCAAACCTAAATAAATCATTAAATATTAAATTTCCTATTTTTTTTAAATTTATCACAATTTACACATACATACATACATACATACATACATACATACATACATACATACA
>JAPDSC010101867.1:249950-277036 GCA_026290005.1 Latrodectus geometricus | reverse complement strand
ACATACATACATACATACATACATACATACATACATACATACATACATACATACATACATACATACATACATATATATATATATATATATATATATATATATTACACTCATAAATTAATTTGCAAACAATAAATTAAGCATCCGTCGTATTAAAATTTGTGATGAAACAAATATATTTAAGAACTCCCAATTTTATTTAATGTTTTTATATCAGAACTTTCTATTAAATAATGATTTTCAAAATTTTCGCTTAGATTTTAAAATATCCTGAAAAATCTATCTAATTATAAAGTTTTATATAAATAATCAGCAAGTGTTTAACTTTGGAAAACATAGATCCAATTAGAAAAATAGCAAGAAGTAATTAAAGGGACTATCATTGATAAACATTTCTTGTAGAAAAAAGTAATAACGAATGAAGAAACTAGTCACGTTATTCAGCTTTACAGGATTACGGGAAATGGTTTAATTCCTCCCAATTCCTACTTTAAATACTAATTTTACCAAACCCACTTAAGCCATTTTATAAAATCTAAGAAATAGGAAAATTTTCCTACTTATAAATCTTTTGCTTTATAAACTAATCTCAAGTCTTAAATTACAAGATGTGGTACATATTAATGAATTTTCTTGAGCAGCTTAAATAATCAAAAGTGTAAATATCAGTTTTTGAAAACGCGAATATTTCCCATTAGAGAAATTGTTTTGTTAAATTTCTTTTTTTTTTTTTAACTTTAAAGGAAATGGAGCATGAAAAAAAATTTATATAATTTTTTTTTTTGTTTTGAAAGAAGGATAGACGAAAAATTCTTTGAAGTAAAAAATATTTTTACAGATAAGCTACATAATATATTTGTTCGTAAAGCTTTTGAAACATTTGTTACCCTTGATAAATTATCAGTGTGACATATAGTAGAAATATTGGTGTAAAGCGAAATGAAAATTGCTCTTTTAATCCAACTAAGCAAACGTGACTTTCATAATAAGTAAACTAGTGTTTGAGATAGACTTCTCTTTTTCTTTCAAATTAAATATTATTCTTCAACAGAGAATTCTGACAAAACAATTAGAGCAAATTGTTAAGATGAATTTGCAAAAGTAAAAAATGGTTTATTTTTTACATGTAAATGTAACAATTTACATGTAAAAAATAAACCATTTATTACTTTTGCAAATACATTTTATATTTTTAAAATATAAAAAATAATATTCCAAATACAAGAACTTATATCATAGAAATTCATCTATTAATAATATTAAGGAAAATTCACTTAAAGAAAAGACATATAAGTTTTAAAAAATTATGCAATCGATTAAAATCATCATTTTTTTAAACAAAAACTCAAATTAGCAAATTTCATGAACAAAATTGACTGAATTTTTAAGACCATTAGTTTTGTTTATGCATTTTTAAACTCTAAATGAATCAAATTTTATAAAATTATTGTGGTTGGAAAATACCAAAATATATAACAATCTAAGTGGATTAAAATCTAAACTTGATAAAACTTTCAAATAGTAAAAAACCTAAATTAATCGACAAAACACAGTTATTTTCAATATTGATACTAATTAAGTAAACATTGATTAACATCAATATGTTAAGATATTAATCATCTGAGATTCATTTTTATTAATTCCAATCAATCTTGAAAGTAATCAATAATAAGCATTTAAATCCTTTATAGAGTTTTAAATGATTAAAATCTCATCAGTTAATTAGTTATAACTATTTGCTTCTTAAATGAATAACTAAACCCACTCAATCATTCTTTGCTTTATAAATATAGCATCCAGTACCCCCAATATCCAATACAACTTATCTAAATTCTACTCACTCCTGAGACTTGCCAGCTCTATTATTTATCAATTCTGCACCATAAGTTATCTAAATTCCATTATGGGAAAGGTTTAGTCATAAGTTCCTTTGTGAATCTCCATTTATTTGCAAATCTATTGAATGAACAGGAAGGCCAGACAGAGAAATAAAGGAAGGAAAAGACCAAATCTCTTTTGTAGATTGTTCTTGGACTCCCTTCTGATTGCTAAGAGATGGAAACTATTGATCCGCCAAATTAACAAGCATTGCTCATCAATATTTTAAGACAGCATAGCATCTTCCCGGCCTATTGGATCCTGTGTGGGAGTTCCGTCGTTATTTTGTGTATTTCTCTGAGTGATATTGGAATTTGGCATTCTTTACTCTTCAGATAGCGTTTACGTTTATTCTTATTTTTGATACTATATCTGTCTGAGAAACGAAATAAAGAAGTACAATCCTCCATTAATATTTAAAGTATCCGTCGAACTTTATTCTTCCTTTTGAACATAAATTTAAAATCAAAATTTAATTTCTAAGCATTTTTATTGAATGCAAAAGACTTTTTAAAAGGGGAAGGAAATTAATTATTTGAACTTTTCTCTCCTATTCTTTTTAACAACTTCATATGAAATATTTTCTCAAAATTCAATTATTAAATATAATCATAGCTTTTTAATGAAAACACGTTTCGAAACGAATTTAATATCATCAATAAAAATTATTTTTTATCAAACGCATACAGAAAAATTTCAATGCAAGAGAAATATTACCTGTAAATATTAATTTCAATAATATTATAATCCTTTAATGGCATCTTAGATGCTAAGCAATTTTTGTATGTAATTATATGTGTATAGTATATGTGTATCGTACTGCAAAAATATTATGATAAATTTAAAAGTTTTTTGAGCTAATGAATAGAACACTTTTAGTGAAAACTGTTTTTATTATTACTACTAGTCGTTACTACTAGTTTTATTATTACTACAAGTGGGTCTTATTATTTAAACCAGGCCAGATTATAAACAATGGGAAGAAAAGAGGAGGATGTCCTCACAAACAAGGGGTAGTGAGTTCTATACTAAGCTATCTGAAGATCTATCGTACTCACTATTGTCACCTAGGCTGCGAAAAATAAATTCTTTTTTCATTGTCTTCCAAATTGGATGGCAGGCCAAGCCTGGTAGTTTAGTTAGCTACTTTATCGTTTGACCGATAAAATGAAATATTATAAAAAATGTACCACTAAAATGTGTGTCCTGCTTAACTCATCTTGAGTAATGTGATTATTAGTTAAAATGTACTCAATTATGAAAAGTTTTAAAGCATTTGTAAAACATATTATGAATTCTTGGGTACAGCACATTAAAAACTTAGAAGCTTTTGGAAAATGTTTTTACAGTTTTGTACTTTTCTACACTGGTTATTTTAGTACCATGTCACAGCAATTGATTCCCTTATTTTCTTAACAATTTCATAAAATCTCGTATAAGTATTCCCGTAGTACGCTACATACCAGAGTTGAAATGATAATGTTTTGTTAAAGACGCTTGAAAGCAAACAACTCAAAGGTGATGCCTTGAATAATTTTAAAATTAATTTAAAATATTCACAAAATATTTCTAAAGTAATTGAAAAATTTTATTACTTAATAAAATTTATTAATTTGAAATAGAGTTTATCTTATTTTCTGCTTGATTGAATATTTTTCTCCTTAAAAGTGTAGAAGTCCTGGTTTAAATAAATATTCCAGTTTCTTTAAAAAAAACTTTTTCATTAAAATATTTTGTTTGTATTTAACATTAAACAAAATTTTTAAATGTCAAAAAAATGTTTCATCACTTGATTTCCAAAGGTAACCATTGTATATAAAATTATAATGATAGAAATTTACAGAAAACAAACATGTCAATAATAAATGAATGGAATGGGATTTATTGAAATACTAAGGAGTTTGATATATATATATATATCAATTCTTTATCAATAAAAATTGAAAATTTTTCATTTCAGAAAATGGAATATTAAAAAATTGAGATTTCTATTCTTCCAATAAAGAAAATATGCATTTTGATATTGTTTTAGGTTCATAAGAAATGAATGTTTGTTAATAATGATAATTTTAATTAAATATGTTTTAATGATACTTTCATAATAATTTATTAAAGTTTTATGTTTTATTAAAATTGACATTATAGGAATAAAATATTTTTATTTATCTTATTGATGAGTTTTACTATTTATGAAATTTTTAACCTTTAAAGTTTGTACTTTAAAGCTGTAAGATCATTCAGCTGATTTGAAAGGTTAGTAAAATAGTTATTAAAATCTCATGTATAAATCCTCTAATAAATGAAGACATTATGTGTGTGTACCTTAAGTAATTTATATTTTAATAGAAAATATGCTTAAATTGATTTTGCGTTAAAAAAATTTCATAAATTTTAGAGCAAGATCCCATGAAGGAAAACAAATCATTAATTTAACTTTTAACTGACAATGAAAACATGACAGTTAAATCAATTTTTCGTTTTCCTTACCATTTGATCGATAAACTCGAATTAGGTAAAAGTAAAGAGATCAAAAACAATATGCTAAGCAATAAAATAAACAATGAAAATGCTAAACAATAAAAATTAAATCCAAAACTATAC
The DNA here is from genome assembly GCA_026290005.1 of Latrodectus geometricus. Classification (NCBI taxonomy): domain Eukaryota; kingdom Metazoa; phylum Arthropoda; class Arachnida; order Araneae; family Theridiidae; genus Latrodectus; species Latrodectus geometricus. Next base: position 272,560 of record JAPDSC010101867.1, on the reverse strand, counting down.
CTGAAAAAATCAATTTAAAATCGAAATCATCAAAGATAAAAATTTAAAGTGAATAAAATTAAGAATCATTGATTACAAATTTTTTTTATTTTATTTAAAATTATTGAAAACTAATTTCCCTTTTTTCCAAAGAGTAAAAATTCTTACCTTGCTAAGTAATAATTAGAAATATATAAAACTTAGCTATAATTTTTATTAATAAACTTGATATTTTTAATTAATACACTTTTATTCTTTGTTTATTATAATATACTTTATCGTGGTGTAATAATTTATAGATATGCAATATTGTAAGAAACATGAATTTTTTAATTTAAATAGTTTAAAAGAGCAAAAGTTCTGTGAAATTTTCAAGTATTGTAAATCATTCATTATAACATTTAAGTTTCCATTGGTTTCATTTTCAAAAATTAATAATTGAAATATCATTTGAGAAATTTTACAAAATATAACACGAAATTTTTTATGAGCATAAAAAATTCAAATTGTGCATCAAATAATAGGGTGAATTTCAAATTTCTTGTGTTTATCAATATTTATCATTGTATTTCATCCTTATAATTTGTCACTTAATAATTTTAATATAGTTAAACTAGAATTAAACAAACTTAGGACTTATTAAGTTACATTAAAACAATTGTAAATTTTGTTAGACTAAATCAAGGAAAAGCAATTTTTAACTGAAATTTAAATTTTATATAGTAAATTATTTTTTAATATTTTTAGAAATTAAAATTTTATTTCTATTAATTTCATAGATTCATTCATTTACTCCAATTTTATTAAGTGATGACAAAAGCAACATGAAAATTTTTAGATTTTGGTTATTGTTTGAGTTACTAACTTGTTAAAACTATCAACTCTGACATTTTTATGTTGTTTTGACAACAAATGATGTTTACTGCATAAGCAACATTCAATAAATCAACTTTGATATTTAAAACTCAAATTGTAAAAACTACACAAGAGTCAAAATTCTGAAAATCTTACTTTTGGATGTAATAAGAAATGAAAATGATACTACATTTATTTTTATATCAACATAACTCAAATATTTAGCGTATAAGGGTTAAAAATTATTTTTTCTTGCAGCTCGAGAAGTGTTACGGAAAAGAATGTTTTTGCTTACTTATAATTGTTATAAGTAGTAAAATATTTATAACAAATGAAAAAGGTTTAAATATTAAAATTGAGTCCAAAACATTAATTTTCAGTGGGAAATGTGTTCACTGAAATTTTCACTTGACCCAAATTAAAGGCAAAACAAGCTAAAAATAAATAGTAATGACGAAAATGTAATATTAGGTTTATAGTTTTAAAATTTTTATTCCTATAACACAGCAATACGTTAACATTAATTTCGTAATGCCCCAAAAATATTTAATTAATAAATTGCATCAAGAAATCCCAACGCAACAACAAAATTAATGGGGGGGGGGGGTAGAAGGTTTGGTAAAATTCAGATGGCAGAACTCACATTCTCTGGTTTTAATCATCACACACGTAATTGATTAAAATGGAAAACTAATTTTAATCTGGAATAAAATTCAATATTATTTACTGATTATTTAAATCAAAGTCTATTTGGAATAAAAACTTTTAGTTGAAGAGTATTTAATCATGAAATGCGTGCGAATTCAACTTACAAGCTACTATTAAACTTAAAATGCCATTACAAACTTTTATTTATAATTAAATGTTACTCATTTGTAACTCTATTATTTATTGTTTTCATTAAAATTAATTTATATTTTAAGAAACAACATGGAAATATTAATTATTTAAGTAATGCAAAAGAAAATTTTAAAATTTGACATTTGGAAATTGACATGAAAATGTGTTTTTCGCTAAATTATATATCGTGATAAGTCTTTATAATAATGGATTTCATTCAAGTTATTATTCAATTTAATTAAAAATTTAGAAATATATATTAATTTAAGATATTTGAAAAGAAAAATTTTATTTCCCTATTTTTTAAAATAAAAAAATTGATAACTTCCAACGCTTAAAGAAGATCCTTTTAAGGCATCTCACAACATAAATTGAGAATAAAATGTATTAGGCAAAATTTATTAATTCTAATTATTAATAAAATGATATTTTAGTTGAATAAATTAGTGCTTGTTTCCTAAATTAATTTATTTAATTATTATAAAAAATTTATTTAATTATTAAAATTTTTCTTGGCATTTTTTGATTAGCAATTTTTCAGTTACATACATTCTTTTCAATATTGGACATATTTTCCATTTAATAATTAATGCAGTTAGGTTTCAGCAGATATTTTTAAAATAAATTTTATGCTCAAAAATTATGTAATGAGTAAGGAATTAATTGTAGTTGGTTATGTCTCATGAAAAGATACAAAAAAATGATTGTTAAACTTTAAAAATTATAATTTTAAACTGTATACTTTATAATACTTTATAACTTTATAATTTTAAACTGTATACTTTATTAATGTAAACAGGATAAATCAAATTAATAAACAATTATTAATGATAACTAACAGTCAGTTTATATACTGAACTATGTTTTTTTATTCATACATTAGCTTTAATTGATAAAATGCTTATGTACACATATAAATAAATTATCGAGGCAAATTCATAATATATTTATTAAATTTATTTTTGTAATTTATGTAGATAGTAATACATTTTCTTTATTTAAAAGATTTAAGTACAAGATTTAAATTTAATTTTTTTTTTTGTTCCAAACTTCTTTAGCACAACGTTTTCTCCAAATGAAAATTAATTTTAATGATAATCACATTGTGTGGGAAAGTTTAGAAATTCAGCCAAAAATCAATGTTATTCTTTGTTTCTAGCTGATAATTTATTTTGTTAATTTAAGGATTTGATAATAACTAATTTGTTCAAATTAAATGTGGTATAAAAGGATTTACTTACATATCAATTAGCGGACAGATATTTACAATTAAAATAAAGTGCACATTAGAAATATGTATTTAAAAATGTATTTAATTCTAAATTACTAGATCTTTTAATTAAATTTATTCTTTTATCCATTTATATAATGCTGAAAACAACTTTTTCGGCAGGAAATTTAACTTGATATTTATTAATCTTTCAAAATCAATATACTATTTTATTTTTCGCAATATATTGATATGCTTATTTCAGTTGTTATAGACATAGATTGGTAAAAACATAATTTTGTAATAAATTTTCTTAACTAATTTTTACAAAGCTGAAATTATACAAACACAGTTTTGGCAAAAATTTAAAATAAAGAATTTGATTGAGTTAGAAAATTTTAGTTGACCTATTGGCAATCGCTCTTAAATTCTTTTTATCAATAATTTCATTGAAGAGTTTCTGATTCAGTATGCACATCATTTCAGCACTATTAATTGTGAAATTAATCTTTATAGTGAAAAGGTTTTACTATCTCTATTTTATTGGAAGAAAAACATAACTTAAAGCATAATATTTTCAATATACTGTTTCCAAAATATTTTTCTCGTAGGTAGTGATAAGCTAATTAGTTACAAAATTCTGATGTAATTGCACTATCTTTAGCTGAATTTTAGTTAAAGTCCTTAGTAACTATCCATCTTTAGTTTATGCATATTCAGTTATATATAATTTCTAAAAAATATAACATAAGAAAATATATGTTCAAATGAATTGTAACATTTGATATTTTATTAAAAAAAATTTATAGCTTACTTAGAGAATTATGAACATAAAGCGGTCACAGTATTCTTATATAATTTACATTGAAACGAGTCTCAAATAATGAATAGTTATTTAGATGCGAGAAAAATATAAAGAGATGAATTTTTCTTTTGCACATATGTCATCAAGACACAAAATAATAGAATTTGTATAGAAAATCAAAAATAAAAAAATACTTTTAAATACATTTTATTTGGTTTTATATTTTATTTAGAAGGAAATTGCTGCTGGAGCTTCCAGAACAATTCACACTCTGATATGTTTCCTTTTTAAGATGATGAAAAGTTATACTTTTCGTCATTTAAAAGCATCAATATGGTCAAATCATTACATATGATATAGACACAGTAATTAGATCTCTTTGAAATAACAATTCCTGTAAAATACTCCAAAAATAGCTTTAAATAAATTACAAAATATTTATATTAGTTAATTGTAAAATGTATCCTTCGCTTTGGCCTATTCTTTCCATTCCTTAAACTAAGAATAAAAATTATATAATATATATAATATATATATATATAATGAATTTAAAATAATTTTATAAATTATATGTATGTAAGTTTATTTTAAAATTTATCTGCAATCGAGTTTTTTTTAATAAGAATAATAAGATTTTTTTATAATATGGGTTTAAATTTTTAGTAATAATTAATTAATTAACTTTTATTTTTTAATTTATTGATATAAAAAATACATTTTATTTCTTGTGATTTATAATTGCTCAAGTTCTAAGTTGCTTATATGTAATATTTTCAATATGTAAAAAATACTGACTCCAGAAAATTAACTATCATTAAAATTTTATAACCAACATTTTTGTGATCCATATAAAAATATGCTTTTTTATTATAAATGAGATGAGATAATTTTCTGTTATGATGCATTATCTTTTATTTACATTTACATACAACTTCATAAATAATGCTATTTCTAGAGAAATCTCTAAAAATATTAATTTTTTTATACTAATAAATACAATAAAAGTGATTGAAGTTACTAAATATATCATAAAAATGTTTTCTTTTACTTCAATTCAAATTTCTTTCCCGTAAAAATTAAAATTTTATCTTCACACGTTACTTCTCAATAAATTATGCGTGTTGCATAAATTCAATCTCTTAATCTTTTTACTAAATACTCAATATATTTAAGATGACACTTTGCTCAGTTTAAAATTTCGGAATTATGTATTATTGCCTTAGTGATTTCTGAAATAATTTTAAATTGCGATGAAAAAGTTAACAAATATTCCACACATAAAAGTGATGAAATTAACCGTACAAGGCACGGCACACAATCTCATGAATAAGTAATTAACTCACCCCAATTGATCTCTAGCTCCTGTCATTATGTATTACAATAGACAGAACACCACAAATCGAGCGAGAGGAGGACTTCGACCGAATCCTAATTCAAGATATCTTCAAGTCTCAAGTCCAATCAGAATATTCCCCAATGATTCTAAATGACGCAAGAGAAACGAAAAAAAATTATTTTTCAACACCGCTTATAACGATCTCCGCTATAACGGTGACCGTGGCAATGCTGCCTCACAGCAAAAGGATTGAACAGTCACTGATACCTCAGAAAGAGTGGTGAAGATCATAGCGCTTCCGGTGGCGATACTCCTGTCCGATAGATGGCGCGGCGGAGAGAGGGGCTACTGTGAGATATGGTCTCCCATTGGAGGGAAGCACGTGGGGTTTAATGTTCGTGCTTCAGTGGCTAGAGTGTCACGCGAAGATGAGAAAAAGGAAGAGGTTAAAGACGCGATCATTGATGTGCCGAGCGCCACCCCCTTCCAGAGATTGCTATCTCAAATTTGTTTCAAGAAGCAATCATTTCTCACTTTTTCGTGAAAGATTTTGGAAACGATATCTTTCAAAAAGAAATCAATATTTTCAAGTCAAGTATCATTGGAATTCGCAGTTATATCTCCATTTTAAACATAACTTCTTTATCCAAGACTTCAACATCATTTTCTGTTTGTAAAAATTAGTTTCAGAGAAAGATTTTAAGTTCCAATTGGGCTATTAATATTTTAAAGAAAAATTTTATATCAAAAAGTATATACCTTCTTAAAATATATAAAATTTTTCTTAAAGTTATTGTCAATGATTAAGAATGCATTTTAAATTTAATAAAAATATTATATTAAAAGTTGTTTAAATGGAAAGGTTTTTGTAAATATCAGGTGAGTAAAAAATTCCAAAAGTTTTTTTTTAAGTATAGATAATCTTGGATTAGGGAAATTCCTTTCAGAGAAAATTTATAACTTTTATAAAATGAAAATAAGTAAGGAGACTTTCTTTATATTTGTTCCTTTATAAAACGAAATGCAAGACATTTTACAGAAATCATTCAAGAATTCAAATCCTTGAACTAAAAAATCAAATTGAATCTGTATTTAATTTGCTTAAAATATAGAAATTTTAATTTCGATAAAAATAAACTAGTTTTATTTTAAATTCCATTTTTTAATGGTTTCTAATTTTTAGAGAAAATCAAATAAAAACACTATTGCAGAAATCAAAATTTAGACTTAGTCGCCTTAAGCAAAATATAAAATAACCAAAAGATCGGAATTATAAGAAATTAATCTGAAATGTTTTAATAAAGAAATACAAACATTGAAAAAATTTTAGGTTGTAACCTTTATATAAAAAGATTGTATAAAGTATGATTTTACAACTCTTATGCGTTAAAAAATAATTTACATAATCTGTGAGATTATATAAATCATTTTTTAACATAACAGTAGTAAAATTTTAATTTATTCTGAATTAAATTTATTCTGAGTTTCGATTTATAAGCTATATTTGTTTGAATGGTAATAAAAAAACAAAACTTTTGAAATGGAGATTCTAAGATTTTTTCTAGTTTGGGACTTGGAATTATAATTCTATATAAAAAAAATATAAGTTATTTTTCCTCTAATATAATAAGCCTTTTGCATTTCTTTAAGTATTTTTTTTTACAGTTCGTAAAAATTACATGATGATAATTATACTTTAAAAAGCTATTATTCCTATAACAAAATGTTTTCATATAGATGTTTAGAATGTTAATACACAGGCATGAGTTACCAAACGAAATTCAAAATTTCTACAATAAATCGTCCAAAGTAAAAATAATGAAGCCTTGTGATTGTGCAAATATCTTTTGCTTGTTATGAAAATTGTTAACTGCAGAAACTTCTTGGGAAAATGGATTCTATTGTAAAAACCATTTTTTTAAAGTATTATTGATCTAATAACATTTGAACTTTTGATCAGAAACATTGAGAAAGTTCAATTGGAAATTTCAGCAGTATGGCACGAAATCCCATCTATGAAAATCAACTAAAAATTGGTTTCTGATAGAAAGAATCATGATGTTAAATTTTTTTGTGTATACTCAAGTAGCCCACTTGACTTTCATAAAAAAGGGTTTAATTTGAGTAGTTAAATGTATACAGATATTTTTTTTTGTGATTCTGTGAAAGAGTTGAAAGTAATTATCGTGGATAAAGGACACAAAATTACCAAAATGTTATCGGCGAAAGTAAATAAATCAATGAAAAACCATGAAAATATATTTTATACAAGTGTTTGATCAGATAACATTTTTGATTGACTAAAATATATTTGTAAATGAGAAGTTTTTATAATTAATTATATTTATTTTGTGGTTTATAATGAATGAAATTTTTTACAAGCTCATTTCAGATTTATCTATTCAGTTATCAAAATGAGAAATTAATTAATTAATTTTTATTACTGAAATTTTCTAACTAATTTTTATGTCAAAAAAAACTTACAATAAATATATGGATTTATTTCATAACACCATTGGCAAATTATTTCCAAATTTAATCAATTGTTACTTAAGATAACGTAATCAACACCTCAGTTGTCATCTCCACCTCAAACCTCACATCATTTCATTGAAGTGATATTTATAATCGTATCAGCTTAACATTCTTTAACTTTTTCATCACGCAGAGATTTGAAATTTTTAAGGTGAATGAAAATTAAACGCTTTATCTTCAGATCAGAACCAGTAAAAGATTTTGTAAAAAGAACTTTAAAGGGTAGAAAGAAAGCAAGACATTTTTGATTAGATGCTCAATTAACAAAAACATAATTGATGATTTGATATCTAAGTACTATAAATCCTTAAAAAATAACGAGAGATTAATTCATTTGCTGTTTTAATTTTTAATTGATTGAAAAATTATAAGATCAATAAACTTAACAATATTAAAAGGGTTTGGTTAGCTCCTTTGAAGTAATATGTCACATATATTTTTGTTTGACTGAAAAATTGAATCGATTGATTTCTCAAAGTAATTTATGCCTCAAAATCAAGAAGTTGGAAATTGGCAAAAAGTATGCATTTTAAATTAATTTTGTTTTGCTTAGATACTTTCAAAAATATTTTTTATCAATGAGCAAAAAATATTTAATCATTGCCAGGCAAAAGATAATTTAATTTTTTTGGCCCTGATTGCAGTAGGTATAACTTATTTTATTATTATTCTTCACTATTATAAGTAAATTATTAATATCCATTATTAATATATTTTCTCAAATACTTGAATATATAAATAAAGAATATATATTGAATAATTATCTACCATTTAATTATTTTTAAAAATATATAAATTGCTAAGAATGGCCCTTAAATTATTAAAACACTATTAGTGTTTAATTAATATTAACTAACAGTTCGTATCTTCTCGTTGAAGTCTCTAGTAAATAGGTTTAAAAATAATTAAATTATTGTTGTTATTACAGACAACATATTATAAAATAATTTGAAAAAATTTTAACCAAATGTTATATAAGTAGAAAGTTTCGTAATATTCATGCATATGTTAAGGTATTCAATTTAATTTTCATAGTAAAAATTGACTCGAAATTTTAAGAAAAACAAATTTTTTTATGAAATTTCTTATAAATTTTAATTAGTATGTTTCCTATATATTTTAAGATATCATTATATATTCTTAAAATAGCTTATTTTCAAATAAAACTGATTTTTTTCATGTGTGTGAACAACAATGTTGTAGAAATTAAATATTTGTATTATGCAAATATATATGGATCATTCCGTGAACTTATTTTTAAAATTTGTGTTATTTGTGTTAAATTTGTTTTATATATATATATATATATACCGTATTGTTCATAAGAAAGACACCAATGAAGTAAAACTAAGAAATCCGTTTGTATGATCGGAATTTCCTTAGAAAATCACGCTATGCTTAGAATAGAAAGAAGAAATACCTACCAGCAAATATCGGAATTTGATAGGGGTAGAATCATTTATTATTGAGAGTGTAACTTATCAGTCCTTGATATTGCTTCTTATGCTGTTCGAAATCCATCCAGTGAAATGCGAAATCGATGAGTTATTGAGGCCTTGCTGAGTGACATATAAAATCTCAACATCCTTTCATGAATAATGACTGAGAAAATAAAAATTATTTTGAGAACCATTAATCAAAAAGTAAGCTTGCTTGCATCCGTCATCCCCACATACAGGGCCATGATGTATATGAGCAGATAACTTGAATGTGATAACTGTATAACATGAATTGTCAGCAGCTTACTGGATAAAAGAAACTGCATTATTTTGGGTTCCCTTCACAAAGTAGAATAAAGGCAGATGGTGGCTTTGAGGTGCCCAACAAAAAAACTCTTAAAAGGCAATGGCATAATGTATTTAAAGACTAGTCAATGTTCCGAATACCGTTCTGATGTACAATTGTTGGTGCATTTCTGGCATCTAAGAGATAGTTGTTACAGCCTATTTTCGGAGAATGAGATATGCCACCATTTAAAAAGAAAATAACGAATTTCATGCTTCATGTTGGTTTCTAGCCTTCCTCTATAAACAGGATTTTCGTTTCTTGGCCTGCGTTGCATGGTTTCCAGAATTTTCGCAAACTGAAAATTTCTGACTTGGTTGCTGAGATACTGGTCTCCACCCATTTCAAACTACTAAGGTTGGTGCATAATGACATAAGTTGAAGCAAAATGGCATAAGTTGGCCATTTTTGTCATTCTATCCCAATTATATCGCATGTGTAATCGTGCAATGACTGTTTTAGATACTAAAGGTACCAAATGTTTCTATTAATTTCGCACCTGTATAAACGTTCAAACTGGTTGTAAATTTAATCATCTGTTTTGATTTTATCTATTTTAATTTTGTATGAATTCCTTTATTTGTTATCTATCATGATGTTGTAGTTTTATTGGCTAGCAGTGTATAAATTAACAACCTTAAGAATAATTTATTTTTATCTAAGTATTAAAGTAATAAAATAGCTTCTTCTAAGACCTTTAACTCAATAAATTAAATTTATTTAACAAAGTAGTTTTCCAATGGTATCATGATTCTTTGTTTATTAAAATCATAATCTTTACTCATAGAAATATATACAATATAAAGTATGATATTTTAAGAGTATGTTGTTGGTCCTACAAAAGAAAGTGATGTGATATGAATATTAAAATGCTAATCACACTCTACTGAGTTATTGTTTTTATTCTACCATGATTCTCTCTATCTAACCCTAAGTTGGGCTTCACCAGTTAAATGAAGATAGCTGGGTAGGGCTCTTCATGATTTAGAAGCAGGAACGAAGTAAAGACCCACGAATATTTGACATGTACCCCTATAGGTATTATTTCACTTTTAGGGCATTGCGACCACGACATAATTAACATGCCCTAGCTGCCTTTAGTGAACACTGCGGATCTTTGATTAAGGCAGAATTCAAATTCACTACCTACCCATAGTGAAGCCTACGTTATAATCAATTGGGTCATTGAGCCTCTTCCAGTGGTGAAGAATAAGGTCTCAATATAGGATCACGTGTTTGTGCGAGCTGAAATGTGTCTTGATTTATTTTCTGCTACATTTGGCATTATGAATTAAGTCTATCAATTGATCAGTTGATATATGTTTAGTAAATGTTATAAGAGCATAAGTTAAAGTCTACTTAAAAGGACATGTAATTTCGAATAGATATTGATTCTCACTCGTGAATGATTGGGAATGAAGATACGAAGAATGCCACCTTTCTCATTGAGCTTCCATATTTTTATCAATTAAAAATTTATAAATAATTAAAAATAACATCTCATTTGTGCAATTAATGTAATGAATAACATTTATTCATTTTCAAGTTATATTGTTGTATGGCTTGGTTTCTTACCTTTACTATACTCTTTTAATAAAACCAGATTTGTGGAATTTAGCTTATGAAAGCGATTATTATTTCACTTTAATTGAGAATCTTAGAAAGAAAAACAAAAATTTTAAGACGAGAATAAATTATTTATGGTGACTTATTAGAATTCTGGGATAAAAAAAAATTTAAAAATGTGTAGTTATTTATTATATAAAATTTACATAACAATTTCAATATTTAGCGTTTATATAAATTTCTTAAAAATGTAACAATTATTTATTCAGCAATATTTCTGTATTCTAAACCTTTATTCACATTTTTTCTCAATAATAGTGAAATTACCTTATTTAAAAACTTTTATAACATAAATTACCAATGCATTTCCCCAAAGCTTCAGATGACATTACGTAAATATTTTTAAATAGACATTAAAATTAACGACAAATTTTAATTTAGTATTTATTTAAATATGGTAATCATGAAAATATGTATAAATACTATAACGTTTCACATTAATTCAGTTATAATTTAAAAAAAATATTTTATTAGAAATTACACTAAAGGAAAAATTCAACAAAAATCTTTAAAATAAAGTTATATATTTTTTTATTATTTAAGATTTTAAGATTTTGATTTCATTTTCATTCGCTAAAAGAAGATACATATGTATTATTATTGAATCGTAATAATTCGCTACTTTTCAATTCTTTTTTACGGTTTATTGTCAAGTAAGAATAAAAATTTTACAAGAAATAATTTATACTAAATAATAATTTTATATAAGAAATAATTAAAAATGCGAATCAAATTTTAAGTATTTCATTTTTTCCCTGCTACCTTTAAAATAAAATTAAACTATTTTTAAAGTGCATTTTTATTTAAAATTATTTTTAACTCCAGAAAATTGTACATATTTTTTTTTTTTTTACAAATTTTCTTTTTACGTGAACTGAGTTATTTCTTACAAATATAATTTTCTTTTTGAATTTCAATTCAATACAATGCTTCATAATTAAATATTCAACTTATATCATTTTTAAAATAAATTGTTACAGCATTTTTAATAGGAAAGAAAAATGAAAAATATATTTTACAAATTTGGAGTTCGTTAAACTTACTAATTTAAAAATTATTTGTATTATTAACTTTAAAATATTTGCTTTTCTTTTGCAACTTTGCTATTGAAACTCAAATACTACTTAATGTTTGATTCATTTGTCAATAATTTCATATTTCATCACCCAATCAATTTTTGATTTTCATGTTGAAAATCATTTCTCTTTGTATCCTCAATAATCAATTCATTAATTAATTAATGAAATATAGGAATTAGGAATGAATCAGAAAAAAATTAGCATCATATGAAAATGATTTAAATATAAAATAAGTGTAGCTGCAAAATAAGAAATATGACATTTAATATATTATGACATTATATTAACCCTATTAGCCTTATGTATTGAATAATTTAAATATACTAAATATATACTTAACTCATTTTATTTACATAAAAAATATATTAACATTATTAATCAGGTGTTAACTATTGTTTGAAACGGATAATATCTAAAAAAAGACATAAAAATATAAAAAAAAACTGTTGCTAAAGTAGTTTAAAATTATTATGATGAATTTTATAAATCTTTAATATTTTATGTAAAACTTTAAAAAATTATTATTTTCAATGAAATTTTGACTTATTGATTAAGAATTTTTTGCTTATCATAATTATTATTTAATAAAATGATTTAATAGTAAATTACCGAAACACAAACTGCGAAATTTAAATGCACAGAATTTTTTAATTATTTTTAAATGATTTGTCCATGACTAGTTTCTTTATTCAGTTTTAAAATGTTATTAAAAGGAAATTAGATTAATTAATTAATTTTCCTTTAAAGATTAGAAAACCTTTACTTAAGCTGAATCAAGAATTAGATGTGGAATGTAGTCTTTTCGATAACAATATTACAAATATTCTTAAGCAAAAAGTTGTCAGTGTAAAAACGAAATTTAAGTTTAATATTATGCCACCAAAAATGATTTGTCAAATTTTATAAATAAAATATTTTTGAAGCATAACATTAATACAGAAATCATTTTAACAATAACAATCACTGAAAGCTTCTATTTTAAAAACTGACACAGTTTAAAGATGAAAATAAAATGTCATCTCACACAAGACTCAGAAACATATGTATTTTTAAATAATATATATGTATATTTTTTAGTTCATTATGCTTATTATAAGATGATTAAGTTTGACTAATAATATTAAGTAATTAATTTGCAAATATAACTTCCCAGAATTGATCTTCAAGAGATTTTTTTTTTGATACACGCAGTTTTAATAAAATAATTATACTTTCATAATTGCATTTTCATTATTATTATTTGTTAGTAGTTAATTATGGAGTGTTTAATAAACTACAAATTAACATAAAAAATACTAAGAACTAATTTTTATGGAAAACCAATTATGTTTATTATATGAAAATAATGTATATCTAATTAGGCTTACATATTAAAGAACTAATCTAGGTAAGTTTGATTAGATGAATTTTAAGAAATTGTTTAACAACTAATTATATTTCCAGATTTAAATTACTGTATGTAATTATATTATTACCAGATACAATCATCTCAATTCTGTCTGATATATTTCATACTTCATTTATTGTTTACATATAGCAATTATTATTAATTATATTGTTTTGTATTCCAATAAACAGGAATTGCAATAATAAAAATGGATTATTTTTTCATTGGACATAATTGGAATATTAAAATAAGAAATTAGTTTCTTAAATAATTAATCAAAATATATTTGAAATTTAATATTTTAGCAAATGCAAATAATGATTGTCAAACAATCATATAATATAATAAGTTGCTGGATTCTCTTTTGCGTAAGAGGTTCATTTACAGCAATAATTTATTTAAAGTATAAAATCATTTATAGTGCTACGATTTTAGAATCGAATTGAAAAATATATCACTTTGCATACATGAGTGTAAAATTCCTTAATTGAAATATTTAGAAAACATTTTATGTATTATGGTAACAAAATAATATAATATGAAAATTTTTATTTTTAAATGAAAATAACTGTCAATTATTTATAAATTTATAACAAAAGAAATTATAATTAAAATATTGCTAACTTGTAAGTCACAATTGGTACATTAATCTATAGTATGAAAAATACCTATTTATTTCTTACACATTTTAACTGACTAATATTCAATATCTTATTTGAAAAATTGTTTTCGCGCCTCTCTCTAATTTACTTTTTAATTTCAAATATTTATTAATACATATAATTCTAACTATATTGAAATATTTTAACTTTGAAAGATATTAAATAAAAATTTTGAATGCATAGAACTAAGTACACAAATTTGTGGGAGTGTTATTACTAACTATTAAGCCATAAAAAGACATTTTAACTATAGTTATGAGTGTACAAACACAAGGATGTCCAATTACTATAAGTTTACACCGTTGAAAAAAAAGTCATTGTCATTATTCATAAATTTCTTGTTTGAAGTGAACATACAGAACAACAAATACTCATGATGTAAGTGATTTATTTTTCATATTTATTTATTTTAGAATTGTAGCTAAAGATTTCAATTATTATTATTTTGGTATGAAAATTTCATAGTTAATCACTTATTATGATTTAATAGATAAATATTTTTTGACATTATCATACGATACGTAGTTGAAAAAATTTACTACTTTTTATGTGACTAGATTTATACATAATTTTATTTACATTTATTACTATTAGAATTACAGTTTAGAATTCGTGCAATAATTTATATTCTAATCTCAAACTATTTTACTTAATAGACTATCATGATTTATCATGCTTTAGTTCTTGATTATTATTATTTTTTTATTTTAATACTATACAGTTTAATATCCGAAACAATAAATAATTATTAGTTCTATTTACTGAATTTTTAATTCATTTTATTTCATTCAATTCATATTTGCAATTTAGAATTGCCAAAATAATTAGTATTAACAAGAGTGCATTAATCAGACAATTTATTTCATTTTTTTTCAGAATTATAATTGTTAACTAGTTGTTTAACAAAGTTATTAATTGATGTTGTAGCATAAATATTCAATTAAATTAAATGCTTTCATCATCTCTTAAACACTTTTACAATAATTTTCCTGTTCAAATCATTTTTCCTTTACTGTTATTTTTCGATTTTAAACCTTTTTCATAAAATTGAGCTAATTACTAATATAACATGCTACTCAGTACGTTAGTTAGATAATATATAGATATATAAAACCATATAGTGTATAGGAAGTACAGACCTTTGAATGGCACTTGCCAAATTTCCATACCCAGTTTCCTCTCATTTCTTAATTAACAATGATTTTATTGTTGCCGTTTGAAAAAGGAAAAATATGAATTATTTGTGCACTGCTAAAACATCCTTTTTGAACGATAAAAGCACTGTTATATTGAAGAAACATGACTTTGAATGAATTTTATTGCGACTCTGCGTCATCAAGACAAACCGAATAAACTCGTATAAATGAGGATCTTGATCTCTCAAATTAGGCATTTATTAGATAAAATATTAGATAAAGATTAGGCAATATTAATAAAATATTAGGCAATATTAGATAAAATAAAAAAGGCCTTCAAACTAATTTTGACAGATCCCGTAAATTGAATGACGTGAAATAGCAAATTCTTTAAAGATATTAGAAGGTAGTATGATCACCATTTGCAATGAAAATTATTAGTTAAAAAATTACAAACCAAAGCGACAATTCAGAGCACTATTTAGAGTTGCTTAGGCTCAATGAGAGAGATTTTTTCATAATGTATGTGAAGAATGAACGAAATATGGATCATAATTTCAATCTACAGATAACCCAACAGTCAGTCAGCTAAATGTACAGAAACCACATTGAAAGCTGCCCACAATTATTAAAAACGCAAATATCAGTTGACATTGTTTTGGAATTCGTATTTCGAGACCCACTTAGCATTATTATTTAGAAAGGAAAAACCTTCAATAAAGAATGCAAAATGACTTTATTGGTACACTTGAAGGAAACGATTTTGTTAAAACAATCTCAAATGAAGAAGAAAAATATGTCATCAAGGCATGGATTCGTCACACTTGTCAATAGCAAAGTGGCAAAATTGTATCAGTTGCATTTTGAACTATATTATTTAGTTTTATATCTTCAACTTAGAACTGATACCTCTTCCTCTGTATTCTTCAGATGTGTCTCCCACTCACTACAATTTGTCTGCAGACTCTAAAAAGAATTATTTTTGAAATGAAACTTGGCTCTAATGAAAAAAGGATTGCAGTAAATGATATAAGCATTTAGGATAAGACTAAGCCTTTTTAAAATAACTTCTTAATTTCTTAATTTTAAAAGTATTGCTATGAATACATAAATCTTGAATTTCGCTGAAAATTTGTTTTATTAAATTTCCCGCGATTATTAATTAACATCGTTACTTTAATTATTAAATCGAAGATTTAACATTAAAATTTTATTTCATTTTATAATGCATTCTTTTTGTTCAAAAAGAAATAGAAACATGAATAAATATAATTAAAATTATCTACAAAGTAATTATAAAACATTGAACATTAAAAGTAATGTGTACATTATAGTTTTTCTCAATATAATTTTTTAAAAAACATTTGAAATAGTTCGATTATAAATTTAAGAAAACTTCAACGTAGAATTTTCAAATTATTCCTTGAGGAGTATTCCTCTTCAATACTTTTAAATGCTTTTTACACACAAAACGAACTTTCTTTGAAATATGTTTCTCATATAGCTTTTTTGACCAAAGAATGTTGTAATTAAATAATTTTTATGGATTCTTTTTGAAAAGTTTAAATACCAAAAACACTATTCAACAGGAACCCATAAAAATAACGCTATCTTTTTACTGATGAAGTTTTTGTTCATTTTTAAGTTACAAAAGATTTTAAATTAGCAATTAATTTATTTTTAGATATTAAATTCGTAGTAAATTTAATATATTTGGCATTTATGTTCAAAAGTTTATTTGTTTAGTTTAATAAATAAATGAGCGTATGTGTGAATCTTTATAACTAAAATAGTAAAATGTAGAATAATATAAAAAAATCACTATAATTATTCTCATATTAAATAATAAAAAAGTAAAACATTAAAATAAATCTTATTTTTGTTTGTTTTAATGAGTAAGAATTTAGAAATATCTTAAAAAAATAAAATGGAAAATAAAGTATTTAGAAAAATGAATTATAATCATAATTATTAATAAATTTCCATTTTCTATCTTGAATAATACTTTAAGTAAAAATACTGGATCAAAAAATATTTTCATATATTACTCTTCAAAAACATTTCTTGATTGTGAATTTTCAATTATTTAAAAATTCATATATACATGATCTCATTTCGATTTTTTTATTTCTTCTAATAATAGGTTGACTTTGCCTAAACCCTTTCCGAAAATTAATGCTTATTCTCTAGAATGTCCTGTAAATTCAGATTTTTAATTCTTATTTAGTTTTTTATTTATATAAATTAAAATATATATTAAATTCGTGTACTCTAAATTAGTTTATTAAATTATATTCAATAATATTCAGAATGATTATTAGTTCCTCGGATTTCTACCATTAGTTTTATTTCAAAAAAATAATTGTAATTGGCTCAGTAATTTCTACTAAATTGTTGCTTTTTATATAACTGTACTTCTAATTATTTTAAAATATATAAGGACATTTTTGAAAATATGAAGTACATTAAATTTAATATAATGTTGTATAACGTAAAAGTATAATGACGATGCAAGATCTTTTATTTACAATGCCTTATCATTAACAACATAAATATAAAATGAATACGCATGCTTTTTTTGTAATCAATAGCTATAAATTTACAAGTATTAATCAGTTGAATTAAATTTTAACTGTAAATTTGTTTTTATTTTCTAATTCTTCCTTCCCTTGTTTTAATGTATATCATTATATGATAGTATTTAATACACATAAATTGATTCTTATATATTCAATTAATTTATTAAAAAAATAATATAATTTTGATTTAATTAATTAATTTTTTAATTAATTGACTGCTTGATAAATATTAAATTATATTTTCATTGATTAATTAAACACATTTTCAATTGAAAAGTATTTTTAGAATAAAATTAATGAAGGCCATATTAAAAAGTATTTAAAATATATAAAATACTTTATAATCTCTAAATATAATTGCAATCGAATTCTGATAACAGAAATTTTATTCTCTATTTATGCATACATAATTATATAGAAGAACTGGATATTAAATTGAAGCCTATGCCAGAAATAATGTGACATATCAATGTTAATATTTAAATATTTCTTCAAATTGCTAAATAAACCAATTAAACATTGTTGCTAAGCTGATGCTAAGCAGGCGTTTTTTGTTTGGAAATGCATTTATTTTTCTATTTATTAAATGTGGAATGTTTGACTATTATTTTCCTAGAATTAACTTAATTTAAAGACATCGAATTTTTAGATGATTAGACAAATTAGAATAATTAATATTTATTCTTCCACAAGGATCAGAAATAATTTCGAATCAAAGAAAAGATCTTTTAGCTCAGAATTATAAAATTATAAGATACCTAATTAACAACATAGAAGTGCTTATAATATTTATGTCTATGCAATTATTTTTTTCTAAAGTATATTACAGTTAGAAAAAATGTCACAAACGTTTTATGACATTATGTTAATTTTACTTTAGATTCTTTATATATTTTATCTTTCATATAATATAAATTAACAAAATTAAAATTGAGATTTTTAATTTTATCAATTCTTTACTATAAATTAGCTATTTCTTGACTTTTAGTTTATTGAAATTTCAAGATCGTGTTGTAGCATTAGTTGAGTACACATTGTAATTTAATAAACTATATTTTTCTATAGCTTATTCTGTCTCTGGAAGTTATTTATTGCTTCCTGTAAAATTTACTTTTGCATAATTTTTTTAGAACTGTATTAATATTTATAACGAAATATTATTAATTCTATACTTTATAATTGCATGTATGTTCAATAATTTCTTAGGAATATATCTGTAACTAAAATCAAGAAAGAGCCCTTATAAATTGTTAAAATACCCTTATAAATTGTTAAAATTGGATTATTAATTACTAATTCTAAGAGTCATCAACTATTCCTCTTGACTCATACTAAAAAAACATACTATATTTTGGAAATAAATTTGAAATATCACTTCAAATTTCTTTTCGAAGTATCTTCATTTAATAGCAACAGCATTTATGGAATAGAATATTTAAAATTTAAATCTTAAATTATTTATTTTTATGTTTTACAATAGAAACTAAATTTCTCTTGGACAGAAAGATTTTCATGAAATTCTATTTTTGTTTCATTCTTATTTATTTATGATATAATGTGCTACAAAATCTTATACTCTGTCTAATATTTCCTACAACATCATCTTCGAAGTAGATCATTAAGCAATTGTCCTCATAATATTCCAATGTTGACTCAATTGACATGTGATAACCCGCGCAGTCATCTCCTTTCATTAATTGTGTCCTCGCTTTACCATCGTCCTGCTGAATCCGATACGCCTTATTGTCAAGGTTTCTGCAGCAATTTGCAAGCGCCTATCCAATGCTGAAGAGGCATGAAAAGATTTCGATAAGAGATTTCCGGCTGCACCTGAGCCTACTTCTCTTGAATTTGAGATGGGAGGGAAAGAGGACACCCACTCCACGGTTGTCAGTTAACTAGACTTGTGAAAGCTTTCCATCCCCAAGTTTTCCTTTGAAAAGCGGAAGTCTTATAACTGCTGTTGTAATTTTCTTTGGATCAATAATAAAAGAATCTGCAAATACTTCAAGGAAAGAGCTCAAGATATCTTTTTGCCATTGTAGTTCAACGGAGTTCAATAATTTTTTTCTACATCCTATCGATAGTAATCAATTTAACAAATAAAAAATAATTAAAATTTTGCCTTATCGTTGAAACAATTTTTAAATGTTATTTTTTCAATAAAGAGTATTATTTTACTTATAAAATACAAAAAGGTTTTTTGTTATTAAAGTTTGTATTGATAAATTTGGCACCACATATTATTTATTAAATAATTTGTTTTGATTTTTTTTTTTTTTTTGAAAAAGTGATTATTGAATTCATGTCAAATAGTCGCATATATCTTTATATTATGTCCTTATATATCCGCATATTTTATACACTATATATCAATATTTTATTCATCAATATTGTTTTAATATACTCATTCAAATTTAGTAACCTTAATTTCAAAATTCAAAATGCGAAAAATATTTTCCTCTATCATTTTATTTGGATATATGATGGACAAATGCAATGAATAATTTCACATCAAATGTACGTTGAAAAAAATAGTTACATATTAATAAAGTTAGCAAGAATATTTCAATTATTGTTTTTCAAATTTACACTTAATAATTCTTAAATATATAGCCCATTTATTTTATTATTAAATTTTTATACTACTATATTATTATATTTAAATATATAAAAGGTTCAATTGTTTTTCAAATTTACATTTAATAATTCTTAAATATATGGCCCCTTTATTTTATTAATATATTTTTATACTATATAAAAGGTTTAATGTATTAATAAAATTTAAAAATACATGGACTTTAAAATGTCGTCTTATTTATTATATTAAATCTTAGGGCATAACTTTATGGGTCACTTTATCATCTTTATTTCCTTTTATTCCGCTTTAATAAAATCTTATCCCTTTCTATATAGTTAGCCTTTTTGTATATATTTTATTTACTCTTGGCTTATAATTCTTTCTTTTATTTCATATTTTTATAAACTTTTTTTATATACAAAATCTTAAAATAATATCATAATATCTTTTTTATGCACAATATAGTTTAATCTTTGATAGTATATTGTATCTAAAAAGAAAGAACAGTTTGTCTTAGAATAATTTTCATCGCTGCATATTAACATAATTTGTCTTGAATCAAATTTGTTAGAAAAAAAGGTTCATTTCAAAAAAGTTTTTAATTAATTTGGTAAATAAAGTAAAAATAAAATATCCTTATAAATTATAATTTTACAAATTATTGATTTATTATTTTTAAACATACAATTATTATTATCGAAGCAATCAATAATTTTTACTTAAAGTTTTTTAAAAAATGAAATAACCTTACACATTTTCTTTTACGTTTCATAAAATGCATGTTTATTTTTTGTTTCAAACATTTTTTTTTAATTTCCCTCTATATTTATCAAAATTCTATTTACTTTTTACACTTTTTCTTTAATTCTATTATTTCAGTGTTTTAATAAAATGTATTATAAAAACAATTTTAAATTTCTCATGGAAAGAAAATGAAATGCAATTAAAATTATAAATTACTCGAATCCTTAAAGTATAAAAACTTTAACATTTTATTGTTTTGGTGTGTTATAATCAAATTTTTTAATTGAAAAATTCATTTCTTCCATCTTTTTCCTTTTAAAAATATGCAAAAGAAAAGTTTTACTGTTGCACATTTAATTTAAATTTCATTTTAAATCAAGTTCACTGAAAAAATTATTCGTTTTATGAAAACTTTAACCATTAAACAATTTTTTTATTTATTTTCAAAATTTTAAAAAAATAAAATAAGATTAGATATTGAAATTTGTTTTTGAAAAAATATTCTCTTGCTTTTATTTCACTCATTCTTTAAATTAGCATTTGATTTATGTTTATTATAATTCTATTTAAATTTCACACACCTTATTTCAAAATTTTCCTGTTTTGAAAAAAAAAATGTATGTAGCACATAAACAATCCTAAATTTTGTATAAGAAATATAAATGAAATTAAAACTGTGTACAACCCAATTATTTAAAAAAAAAAAGAACTTTACCAAGTTGTGCTTTAATTAGTTTTTTTTTATTATTGAGAAATTGATATTTTATCCTTTCCTTTTATTATAAAAGTGTTGAAACTGAATTGCTAAGGAAGAAATTGACAGTATATCATTAGCAAGTGCTCACCTTGCCACATTTTCTTAATTTAATGAACAAAGCAAGCTTGTTAAAAATTAAAAGCTTTGTTGTTTCTTTTTTAACATAACTCTGGTTTAGTTTTGCAGTTTCTATGCAACGCTGGTAATGAACTTTCCAAGTTGAAGTCATGCGACCACATGAGCGCCTTATTAATTAACTTTGCTAAATTACACCGCAAGGATTAAAAGCCTTACCGATAATTACCTTTAGAAGAATACATTAAAGAATTTAATAATTCTATTTCAAAGAGGTTTTGTAATAACGGCTCATTGTATTCCTTAACTATTTAGTAGTTTGTTCTTGGTATAGAAAATGAGTTTCTCGTCAGTGTACTATTTCAGAGCATGCAATCAAAGCTACTTTTAATTCATCATATTTTCAGATATTCCCAATAAATATGTCTGATCGTGTAATGTTGTTACTTAATATGCATCCTTACTGAACTATAATACTTCATATAATTATATGTAAATTAATTTATAAATTAACCATGAGTTGTAAATCTTCAAAGAGGAAAATTATTTCTTAATCAAACAAGTTTTAATTTGGCTTGTTGCGCTTCTGTAGAAATGAGGGAAAAGTGTGATCTGAATTCAAAACTATCTACACAAAAA
>JAPDSC010101867.1:229980-249395 GCA_026290005.1 Latrodectus geometricus | reverse complement strand
AGGCATAATTAACTAACTGGCATCTTTAATAATGTCGTTTTTCTACTAGTGTTTATGTTCCATAAATTTATTTAATGGAAGTCTTAAAAAATGCAAATTTAAATATTTAAAGAGAAAGACATAAATATCGTTTGATAATAAAGTTGATTTTATTCTCTAAGGAAAAAAATACATTCAATTTCTTAATGTTATATAATTAAAGGTATATTTATAGTGTTTGACTTATATATATATATATATATATATATATATATATATATATTAGTTTCTGTCTATCGTCCTGTTAATAAATAATATATTAAGCAGTCGCAATCTTCAATAACTGGATTATAACGTATTTTGTACCATGAAAAGTTTGAAATATGTTTTTCATTATCTCTTGTTACGTTTTCAGATTTCATTAAAGGTTAACAAAATCTCAATATTAGAACAAGATTATTAAAGTTCCATAGAATCTTTGACCTTCCCAAAAATTTGAGAGGTTCCAAACATCACGCGCTTTCGGTTTCTTCAACTGAAAAATTGATTCTTTTTATAACGGAAATTTTTGGGAAAAAAATACATTGGCATTGTAGTTAGGATCATTCTAATAGATTAGTTGACATCTACTGGATGACAATGACTAAATTTATATTGAAAAGAAAATATGACACTTTATTGATATAAATTAAAAAAAGTCTAAATTTAGGAATCTTCAGAGTCAAAGAATTTTTGAGTATTTTCTCTTAAAAGAGACCATGCATATATATATATATATATATATATATATATATATATATATATATATATATATGGAATTATTAACAAAATAGATAACATTTGTACCATTATGCACAAAATTAGGCAGCTTAGCATAAGTAAAATTTAGTCCAAAACAGTAAATCTCAATTTATTTACCTAAAATAACTTCTAGAGAAGTGATTCGGACATGAAATCCCTTTAATATAAATACGAAAATGATTGCTAAAGTTAAGAAAAAAACAAATCAATAAAGACTAATATTCTAGATAAGAAAAGAAATCCTAGAGATTTCATTAGCAGAATATCGTTTAAGCAGATATTTAAGTAAGAATAAGAGACTAAAGTAAAAAAACAAAAATAAGCTCTAATTTGGTTATCCGTTCTTTCTCTCTGAATCAGTGCATTAATTTAATTGAATGTAAATGCAATTTACACAAGTGATTGTGAAAAAATAACATTTTAATGATTTTTTTTCTAAAATTAAATGAAGGAAAGTAATTTATAAAAAAGTAGAATGCTGTTCTTATTTTCACATGTTTACAAACAATGGAAATTTACGTTTTCAAGAGAAAAATTATTAGAGGAATTTTTCCTCGTGTTTCCTTTACTAATTTAGTTTATCATAAATTCATATAATTTTTAACGAATTATATACCATGATTTATTTTAAATACGGTAATCCATGATGGAATTTCGTAATAACATTTTCTACTATATTTTATCTATTAGAAAAAGCAAAATACTAGTAATGAAGAGCTTCTGTAACCTCTAATTTTTAAGATAGTAAATAAAATACTTTTCCATGTTAGATTAGGTCTGCATTGATATTTTAAAAAATTTCATAATCATGAATAAATATATTGTTAAATATGTTCAAACTTCTTAAAAATTAAAATTATTTGTCTTGCTTACAGAATAAGGAACGAATATGATCTTCTGTTGCGTGCTACTGTGTATATAAAGGAGTAATAATTTCTCATAATTACGTGTAATAATTACATATTATACACAATTATTAAAACGTAGTATAGTACAATTGTGTTTTTATTTACAACAAAAACTTTTTTATTATGTTGCCAAACGATCTCTTGAGTAAAGAAAAAATATATACAGTGGGTAAAAAAAGTATTGACAATTGTCTATAATTGATCAAATTAGCTAACAAAGGAAATGCTTGACAATTTTAACTAGCATAACGTACACAGGAGGTAATAAACACTCAAATGTCATGTAAATTTCATTTTAATAGGCCTTTTCACAAAATATGCAACAAAAATGTAAATTTGCATGTCCAAAAAGTATTGGCAAAGTTCAAACTGTTATGTAAATTTTGTCAAGTTGAGGTAACGTGTTTAGACTGATAAGAAAGCCTGTTAGTATAAAGTCTGCTGTGCTATTTCAAAAATTTTAAAATGTTATTTTGTTAATGCTGTGATAAAATGGCTTCGAAATCGAAGGAGTTGGATGTCAATGTTAAAAACATGATTACTCAGCTCAGAAATGAGGGTTTAACTTATCGTACTATAGGAATACAACTGAACATAAATTTATTTACTGTCAGAGGTGTTGTAAAAAGTTCAACGAGACAAGATCCACGGAAAATAAGGTTAGAAGTGGAAGGCCTGGAATATTTTCTGCAAAGGAGAAACGTAGCATTATCAAAGAGGTTAAGAAAAATCACAAAATAAGTGCACCCTAGTTAGCCAAAAATGTTGCTAATACTTCGCAAAAAACTTTTAGTGTACAGAATATATGGAATGCTTTACATGAAGAAAGTTATCATGGAAGGACACCTAGAAAGAATCCTATCATTTCGAAAAGAAACAGAAGAAAGAAATTAGATTTTGCAAAATCTCAAGTTAATTTATCAAATGAGTTTTGGAACACAGTTATTTTTTCCAACGAATCGAAGTTTAACATTTTCGCGAATAATGGACGACAATATGTGTGGGAAAAGCCAAACACCGAAATGGGAAAACAGCATTTAACACCGACTGTGAAACATGGTGGAGGGAGCGTCTTAGTTTGGGACTGTATGGCAGCAAACTGAGTTGGTAAAGTGCGTTTTATTGATAGTATTATGACAGCACGTACGTGCATCGACATATTTCACCATAATTAGCAATCCAGTGCACAAAAACTTGGCTTAGGAAGTTCCTTTGTGTTTCAACGAGACAATGATCCTAAGCATACAGCGTACCACAACCGGGAGTGGTTACTATATCACTCTCCTCGAAAATGAAAGACGCCGCCTCAATCGCCTGACATAAATCAAATTGAGAATTTATGCCACAAATTGGACGTAGAAGTCAGGAAACATAAAATTTCGTGTTAAGACGAACTTAAGCGTATACTCCTGCAAGAATGGCACAAAATTCCCAATAGTACAACCAAGACTTTGGTTTTCTCTATGAGAAATAGATTACAAGCTGTTATGAATGTAAAAGGTATGCATACAAAGTATTAAACATATCCGATTTTGTATTCACATTTTATTTATAATTTTGCCAATACTTTTTTGACATGCAAAAATGCGTTTTTGTTGTATATTTTCTGTAAAAGGCATATTAAAATGAAAATTTCATTAGATTTGTGTGTTTATAACATCCTATGTTCATTATTTCCAGTTTAAATTGTCAAGCATTTCCTTTGTTAGCTAATTTGATCTATTATATGCAATTGCCAATACTTTTTTTACTCGCTGTAATTCACACATTCTGATGTTATACAGTTTGCAGTGTCTCCCCAAACAACTTTTTAAGAAAGGAAATTGTAAACCAAAAATCTATAGCGTCATGCAATTTGTACAGTATTCTTCACATCCTTGTTTAGGTTGAACCAAGCTGGTAAATGAATAGTTATTACTTTAACTGTCGTTACAAATATGCCTATGGTTCAAATCCGACTTCTGCTTTAGATGTTTGAAATACTCTTTAATCGTATTTTTACTGGTCTAATTAATCCTAATGCATAGAAACGGACGATGAGCAACAAACAAACCAAACTGATATGTTAGAGTTCCAATTTTTTTTACTATTAATATATGTATATTCTTCTGACGTAAATTATTAATTTATATTAATAATAATGTTTTTTATTTAAACCTTAATAAATCCCTTATAAATTCTAAAATAAAATACTTAATAATTAAGTATCAATAAACACAAACATTTTTCAGAAATTTAATTTTTATATTAACAAAAGTTCATGAATAAATTTAAAAAAGAGAAAGGATTAGATTGTCTGGATTGTTTTTGGCTGATATAAATTTGAAAGAGTTTGAATGGAAAAAGCTATCCTATGCATTATTTTTCAAAATATTCTTAAATTTAGGACTGTAAATGAGTAAAATTCATTTGTTAATATGGAACTATCATCAAATAAAAATAGTCAGAATCTGAGGAGTAGAAATAATCTAAAGGGAATATAGTCTAAACTGTACTGAGAAATTTGTAATTTTCTGAAGATCCTAAACGAGAAAATGAAATTTTCTATTAGCTTACTAAAAGAATAAATATTCATATCCACTTAAGACATTATGTGCTATAAAATATCCCAAACAGTGTAAATCTGAAAAACAATTCCCTTTCCCAATCTTTAAAAAGACACCTAATTTTCAGATATTTCAAATTCTAAATTTAGGGCCACTATCGAGTAACAATTTAGTACTTTTGACCACAAAACTTCAACACTACATTATTAAAAAAAATAAAATCTTCAGATTGCTTAGTGATCATTCTCTCTTAATACAAGATAACATTTGACTAAGCAAAGGATCGAAAATGAGGGATTACTTTTCAGTAGAGATTATTTTTAAATACAATGAAGCTACTTAAATGCAGAAGATCATCATATTGAAGGTAAATCTAATCAATAAAGGAATTAGGAAAGGCTTTTATTAGTTATTCAAAATGACTTCAATAGAATAATAATTCTAGACTGTAAAAAGAATATATAGGAATTAATTCTCATATGAAAAGGTAATCATTATTATTGCCGAGAAGTATTAATCAAACAAAATATTTGTATACTGCATAGAAATAATTATCTAGCCTATATTTCTTTGTTTTATTAGTTTCTTTACATCTGACATTTCGATTGGTAAGATAAATGGCTAAAATGAATTTCATGAAAAGATTTTAAAATTAGTGCTTGATAATAATAACGTCTTCATGCATTCAGATATATTTAAAAATTAGATTAGTTTGAAGAAACTTAAATTTTCATGCAGAATAATATAATTTAAATAATAAATATTTATTTATTCATTTATGTGAGATACTATTCTCAAACAAATGTTTAGACATAATATTTGACACATACATTCAAATCCATGTACCATCTTAAATAATTTATGGTTACATATTTTCCTTTAAAAGGTTGGTAGATTTTACAATTAGTGTTTATATAAATTATATGAAACATTTATTGTGTTCATTTCAAAACAAATTATTTAATTTCACTTTCCTCATTAAATTTAAACAAAGATTGAAGATAATTATATATATGTATGTATATGGAAGGCTGAAGTCTACTAAATGATTTTGACATTCACAAAACACATATTGCCTTTTTAGAAGACTCTTTCATATATTGTATACCATATCATTCGTCTCAAATGAGGAAATCTCACAAGCATTCATTTCAGCAAATATGTATACAAAGAGTAGAAGCATAAAATACATCATCTAATTTTTGACTGCATCTGAAATCAAACTGAAACTTTTCACTTGAAAAACATGATACTAAGCTATTTATGCCATTAGAGGCTCATCTGGTGATATAAGCAGATTTGATAATGCATACCGAATATTCAAGCTGTTGAAAACTGCTAAAAGAATTTAATCATAAATTGTGCTTTTTCTTACGGGAGAATTATTTTATACCGAATAGTACTATTTATATGTCGTAAGAAAAAATATCTGGAAATCTCTCAGGCACTCATCCTAATTGATGTTCGTGTATGCAGAAATCTACAATGAAATATCTATGCCCTATTTTTAATAATATTTAGGTTTCAATCAAAAATCATTTATTCTGAGCAGCATTTCATTATTATAAGCCCTTGTCAACGAGAAATAAAAATTTTAAATTAAAAAAAATGTATATAAAAATATTGTTACAATTTAATTAAAAATATATAGAAATTATTACATAATATATAAGAATAGTTTCACTCTATAATAAAAGTATTTATCACGCGATATAAAGAAAGATTAAACATTTCTGTTATTTTTCCTATAATGCTATTATTATGCTATTATTTTTCCTAAAATATATCAGCTCGTTTAAAAATAAAGAAAAGCGATACATTTAAGGCAACACATCCTTATATTTAAAATTATAATTCTTTCAAATAAAGGCGTCCTTAGTTTTGTTCGAAAATATAATTCAAATTTCTTTTTATATATTTTTATTCAAATTTATTATAAATTTACAAACATAGATTTTTTTTGTTTATTTTCTCGTTCGCAGTTTTGGGATTATTATTTGAAGAAAAGCAATTACTAATCGTATTATTGAGGATTATATTCTAGTTAGTAACCAACGAGAAATTGAGAATAATGCAGCCAGCCATATCTTCAGTAAACATTAGTTTATTTATTTTCTCAAATTTATTTTTTCACTGTATTGTTTCGTTAAAATATTTCACCATCGTAATTAAATGTTTATTTGTATTCCCATGAGCTTTCTTTCCAAAAAGAAAATAAAATTATACAAATATTGATCAATATTTTTTAATGAAAGATAATGGATTTTAACACATTCAGTGCATTACAGAATTTTTTTAATATTTATATAAATTCTTTTTTAGTTGAAAGTTTCTATAAAAAAATCATTGTAGAATTATATAAAAATTGAAAATATATTCTACGCTAAAAAATAATTTTGAATATCTTTACTGTTTACATAAATTCTTTTTTAATTAAAAGTTTCTGTGAAAAATTGTTGTCAAATTTTTTATACCATTCATGTATTCAAAAATACAATTTTTTTTAGTAATTAATTTTAATTCTGCTGGTTTCACGCTCTCTCTCTCTCTCCGTGATTAAATACTTTATTGCTGGCTTATAAATGATTAACTCTTTGGGCATACAAAATAAGGGTGAAAAGAAATTTTGGAATTATTTATGTATTATAATTAATGTTCATTAAATTTATTGATATCATGTAACTGAAATGTCTTTTACATCGACACAATGCTACCTACTCGAAGAACATTATATAAATAGTAAACAGGTAAATTGTCAAGTGCTAAGAGTTGTAGTCAAAAAGCAAAACGTAATACCTATCTCTTGTTGATGAAAATTGTGTCCATTTTTGAATAATTGGCTGATTTGTTAATCTGTGGCAATTTTTTTTTACAAGAACTATAAGCTGAAATATACATTTTAAAACGAATTCCAAAATACTAAAAACACAAATGACACAGAAACCAAACCATTTATTAGTCAATTCACTAATGTTTGTTTTCAATGTGAATTTTTCATTTCAGAGGGAATGGTCTCATCATTTGGCAACGGTAAGTTTGTCTATAATTTGATAAAATTTATTGTATAGTTTAGCAGTTCCAGACACAGTTATAAAGTTATTTTTAATATCCACTATAGATTATCTTCTGAATTGACATTTCTCTATTATTATATTTATTTATATCTTTCTTTTGGCTTATGATTCTATGTCAATAGATATTAAGAAGCCTGTCATGATTTAAAAAGGCTACAACCATTTCAAAATTGTACAACTTTAAGTTATAATATGTTAATAATAAGTGTAGTCAAATATAAAATAGTAAATTGACCAACATGCAAAACTCAGATATAAAAGACTCCATAAGCTTTCAAACTGATAAAAATTGGTGTTACTCAGAATTTAATCACAGTAAAAAAAAATTTCTAAAATACTCGTAAGAAACCACCATAGCTAAAATCCAAAAAAACAAGCCTGTTACAAAGACTCAAACAGAATATTTGTTCAGTTAGTTTACAAGTCACATAATGGTAACTTTTTGTACACGTGAAGACTAATTGTACTGGAATCTACAATTTAAAGTGGATTAAGAATTACAATAAACGACCCAGATTCGAATTGGGAATCGAACTCTTGAACTATTTAGCTGAAGGCCAGAGGCCAGTCAGCTGCCAATTCTCTTTAATATTTATTCATCTCTAAATTATATTTCGTTGAATTAGATAATACTCTACATTATTAGATAATACTCTAACAATCGGTGTTAGAAATTGATTTTTAGTGACAACAAGCAATATGGAAATAATGAAACCATTCAGTAACTTCTTATATTAAATAGTTATTATACGAGAATCTTCAAACAGCTCTAAGTACAGATATAAGCATTTGTCCTCAGTTTATTATAAAGTAAAAAAACAAATACAAAATTGGCAGGTTGCAATCTCATCTGTAATAGCTGGAAAATATTATCTCAGTATCAGACAAACAGTTAATCAGCACACAACGTATACAATGATAGCCAAGCCACTTCCTTTGCTATTGTTTATCGATTCTGTCTACCGCCTGGATTATATGTTTATAAATTATTAAAAAGACTATCAAGTGCGTGTCAATTATAAAACTCACTTGAGAATTTTACTATTATCAGTAGCTTAATAATAATAGTTATGTTTGTGCATTTGAGTGTTAAAATAGTTTAATCAAAGTACTAATATAAACTCGTTCTTGATTTCAATCAAGAAAGAATATTTATCAGTCTTTAGCTTTTTCAAGAAACTCAACAAAGAGCTTTTATCAGTCCATACATTTTTTTTTGTTAAAGAGGTCTGAAATTAGGGAGTAAACTGACTCTAAAATTCTTAGCGTTTTTCCTACAACTGACATTGTTTTAAGTTGAATATGTCATTTATTTATGCCAAACAAAAGAAAGTTGTGAATAATGTACATATTGTATATACATAGTTGAAAGAAAATTTATAATAAATCTAAATCAAAATTATTGGAATGAATCTTTGCAATTGTTTCAAAATGCAGTATTTTATAGAAGTACTGTATTTTGTTACTTGCATACGATTATTGGCCTATAAAAGAAAATCACTTCAAATTGAATTAAAGTTTGCAATGGACACAATCTTACTTTATTTGTTATTTTAATATTTTAAATTTTATTTACCAAAAATAAATTAAAATTTTCGTGAAAGATTTCAATAAAGCATTTCTTGAATTTGTGGCTGGGCAATTAAAACCCAAAAAACATAGAGAAACTATGGTTACATAGCCTTTTTTTAACCAAAGAATGATATTAAAATTAAACAAATCTATACTGATTGCTATTCTTTCATTCAAAATTTATTTTGATTTTAAAAATCGACAAATTTAAGAAAAAAGCTGCTTTATAATAAAGAAAACTATCAGCATTTTCTTGAGAAGTATATTCTGTTCTATTCTAACAAAAACATATTGGCAATCTGGTAAAAAATTTGATGAAAGAAAAAAAAATTCTTACGATAATAATTCCTTCGCAACTGATGTTAGTTTGACCACATGTAAATGTACCATTTGTAAAATTATTAAATACAAAACATTTGAGACGTTTTAAAATGCAACGAAAATTAGTGCTAAAGTATGGCTATAAGAAATTTCTTGTGAGCAAAACTCGCTCATTAATACATTTTATTAAAATTATATGACACTAACTTATTTGTATAAGTGAAAATAAAATTTCATGAAGGTACATAAAAATAAATGTTATGGAAATTGATGAAAGAAATTTTAGTTGGAATATTCAAAAGAAATTTTATCGCAATAAGTAAAAAGAATAAGTGGGGGAAAGGGCAAAAGAAAGTTTTATGTAGACAACATTAATTATCAAGATTCTTTTCGAGATTTATAAAAAAAAAGTACTTTTTATCTCATTACATTAAAACCAGTTGCTCTGTTAAAATTGGAGGCGTAATTAATGCATTATTATGGAACAAATAGTTCAGTTTTGTTAAGAAATCATCAATTAATACAATCGTATATTTTCAGATGATGACAGGTCAATAAAGCATAATGATACATAATGACTACACAATAATAACACATAATTATGACATGTCAATGGGTTTTATAAAAATTAAAAGCTGCGTTCACTGTAAACATTGAAAAACATTCGCTTTAAGAATGCTGTTATGGTATATAATAAGGTTTGGTATCGTGTAAATATACTAATATCTTAGATTAACTTGCTCTTTTATTAATATTTCACGTGATAGAAAAATGTATAAGAGGGGAGCACATCACAGATTTTTACAGGTGAAAAATGATATATTACCGAAAATGCTCTTATTTCAACCATAAAATTCAAATTAGTAATTGTTTCTCCATTTCTATAAAAAAAAATGCTTATGCTTATATTAATACCAAAATTGTGTTCGGAATTGAATTGAGAACGGTTTCAAAGAATAAGGTGAAATCTTTATTCGTTTTAACTCTTAAATTAAAGTTTTACATTTTAAATTTTGCCATTAAATTGTATTTAACACTGATTTGAACTTCCTTTAAAATTGCTTTTTCCACAAGGCAATTTAAGCCCTATAATATTCTGTTTTAGAATTCTTGCTTCAAGAATTGGAACATATGATTACTCTCCCCAGCCCCACTTTATAAACTATCCAATCTTAATATTGGGAGTAGATAAAACATTTAAGGGATAACATTCCACCTTCTTTATACATTTCTACAATTAAAAAATAATAACAATGATTACATTTTTATTTCTGAAATAGTATTTATTATCTTTTACCCATTTTATAAAGTATGTGTTCACACTTTCCACCATTCGCCACGAATAATAAGAGACAAAATTTTTTTAAAAAGGGGGAAAAACGTCACACTATCCAGATTTATATGAAAGAAACATGGAATTTTTAAATAAATTTTTTGTGGTTTGCTTATGCTGTTAGTTATTATTATTTTTTTTTTTTTACTTCTTTGACATTTTTTACTATTTGCTTTTATTTTTTATGATTCTTAGTTCATGAATATTTTTATTTTGCTAAATTAACTTTAACAAGTTTGATTAATAAAGTTATCAGTCATATTGATTAATTATCAGTGTAGACAGTCGGGATGAAGATAGTTTTAATAAATTAAGTGTTTAAGACTAAATATCATGTCTTGCAACTATTTAGAAAATTATATTTGCCTAATAACATAATGAAAAATATATTTTCCTTCCAAGATAATAAAAAAGGGTCCAAATATTCCACAGAAAGATAACCTTCCGTTAATTAAGATTAAAATTCCTTTCTTACATGAATGTTTACCCGTTGAAAATTGAATTTGAATCAAGTATAATTCATTTCAACTAATAATTAGATTAATTTTAAAAAACTGAGCTCTTTTTATAAAAATAAATTTCATACAAATTTATATTTGTATTATTGCATTTACTATACACATTTTAGGTTAACTCCATTTGAAACAATTCAAGTATTTTAATTAATTGGAATAAACACAATATGATCTCACTCTAAACTTATATACAAATTTTTAAATAACAATAAACAGACTTATAACTTTCAGCATTAATGTGTCTTTTTAAATAGTTATGTAATTTAATAAGCATTTTTAAATGATTTTACATGTATATTTTTTAACTTTTGTGTAAAAGAATATTAATGTCGATTTGATCATATTTTTGGCCATATCTCATTTTTAAACAACGTTATATGTAATTTTTGCAATAATTTGTGTGAAGGGATATTTATTTCAGTGATATTTTGTATGAAATGTAAATTGACATTTTAGATACAATCGAAAAGTAAATGACTCATCTTTCGTTACTTCAGAGTATTAACTTACAACCTACCTTAAAATTTCCTCAAGTTTCACAAACAGAGATTGCCATTTTGCGACAAAAATTGCTCGTTAAAATTATGTACTGCATTTTCCTGCATATAATCCATGGATTATGTGTTAAAAGTTTTCAAATTTCGTTGTGCTTATTATACGCCACCTCGGATAATCTGGGGGGGGGGACGTTCTTTATTACAAAAACTTACAATGAAGTTATGACATTTATGTTTTATAATGACATTGACATTATAATGACATTATGAAAGAAATGACATTTATGTTTTATAAAAGATAGCACAATAATTTAGCTGACTTATTTCAGCTCTAATCAATTTGTGCATTTACGTGTGTAAGAACGAATTACGTTTCTAGGAAAGATATTACTGTTGCTATTAACAATCGTCATTTCGTATTTTGCCTTGATTTGAATACTCTCGTTCCGAAATTATTCAAATCCGTATATCGTCATGTGCTACAAAAGTATATAAGTTAAACAGAAAATTTTAAACTAAATCTATAGAGAAGGGAAATGAAACAAATGTCGACAAACATTAATCTAAGGTGAAAGACAAATCCTTCCCAGTACAAATAAAAAAAAATGTATCTGATGCACAACATTAAAATAACCATTTTTTTTTTATTTAATAACGAAAATATTTTATTTTAAAATATGTCTAACCTCATTTTAAAAGTTATAAAAAAGTAAAAATCGATTGAGTTGTACTAAATTTTCTGGGAATTATATTTTCTGTGTGATGATCAATATTTCTCTCTCTCTCTTTCTCTCTCTCTCTCTCTCTCTCTCTGTGTGTGTGTGTGTGTGGGGGGGTAATTTTATCTCATTTTATCACCATTTGCGATGAGACGGATGTAAACAGGATTCAGTTAGATGCTTTTTATAATAAATGTTTTCTTATACAATTTAAAACCTGCCATCCAACCTGTCTAGTGGTTACCGTAACTGATTATGGATGGGGAGGACCTGGGTTCGAATCCCGGCTCGGGCATTTATTATTACATTACATTTTAAATGTACTTTCTCTTTCTCTCTCTGTGTTTCTTGTCCTTTCCTCAGATGATGGATGAATGTGGCTCGCCCTATAAACGGGTTTTTGGTGGTGTGACGTGGGCAATGCTACTCGTACCTCCGAGGTTTGGTTCACAGGTGCCCACCGGGTAACGATAAAATGAGTAGCAGTCTCCGGCCTTGTTGCGGCAAATGGGCTAATGTACTTACTTACTCAAGGGTGTCTACCATTAGAAATAAAAAAACAATTTAAAACATTTTTAATTCCACTGCATATTAATTTTACATAACACCACATTATCAGCAGTATATATTTTCGATTATTCGCCAAAAAATTACCTTGGATTATACACTGAATAATACGATAAGTTCTAATGTCCTTCCATTCGCGTGCTGCAGTAAAAAATGTGTGAGTGATATCATTCGTCACACTACCTTTGTACAAAATTATGAAGTGGTTGATGGTACGTAGTTGTTTCGATAGGTATACAGGAACCAAAAATTTTTGCCATTAATAAATTTACTGTATTATAGGCCACAGTGATCTGGTTGGGAATGCCATCGTTTTCATTTTCGGAAAGTAGTGAGTTCGATTCACGACTTAAATGAAGATCTGTCGTGTACACTAAAAGCTGCTGAATCACGTTAAATAATTCATGGTTATAATATCTTCCAGGTGAAATCATATTTAACATAGTGAGAGTACCAGGTCAAATATCTTGGTGGATTTTCTGTTTGGTCCTTTGTTCTAAATTATAAAGACTAGGGCATCTTCTAATGTTTTCATTGACTGAATCAATGTTTAAAAGCAAATCTTCTCTCCTCAATGTAAGCTATCAGCACTTAGTTAGCAAAAAATTACAAAACTTACCACCATTTCCAATCAACTGTATTATAACTTATAAAATATGCTAGTTTTAAATAAATATCCCTAAACCAAATATATTCACATTATGCCTCATGGTACATGTTTCTTTTGCCTTAATTTCTCACTGCGTTTAATGTTCGCTTTTAATTTTAAAAAAATGTATTTATTTATAGTTTTATCAATGATATTAGAAGGATTGATCTACACTTTTAAAGCAGATTTTTTTATTAAATTAAAAAAAGATTTAAATTAAAAAAAGATTAAATTAATAAAAGATTAAAGAAATTTAATATTTATATTCTTCAGAAAAATGAACATGATATACTAAGATTTTTTTCCGAGTTGTTAGACGAATGAGTAGAACGTGGATTTGAATCTTAAATTGGGCTTGGATATTGATGTAATGGATTCGGAATCTATTTTAAGCAGTAATTCTCGGTCTAATTAGCCATCGTGGACAAAAAATTATCTTTGAACGACAAACAAACCTAGGATTATTTTAAAGCACATTAAATATCAAATTTCAAGTTTTGATATCAAGTAATTTTAATAGAAATTTGATATTTTTCTTTCACTTACCCTCTCTTTATCTAATTTAATAATTTTTTTTTCTTCAACAATCAGTTATTGAATCCAACAAATATGCTTTTATGCAGCAAATATGCTTTACTTAAAATGCATTAAGTTAAAATTCCCTCCAAGCCAAAAACAAATTTGTATAATTCAATAAATATTTTATATTTTTCTATCATAAAGTTCATATTATCTAAAATAAATAATAAATCTCAAAACGAAAATATCATATAACAAAATTATATATTTTAAAAGCATTTATATGATTTCTTTCATCTTCCATGTGAAAATTCGCAAAATAATTTTCTATAAATGCATCCACTTAAGTAAATCTCTCGTCAATTTACAAGGAACACTTTCAAAATTCAAAAAGCAAAAAAAGGAAAAATTTTAAATGGCCCTTTTTAAGTTCTCGTATTTCAGTTTCACCTATACACACCGCCATTTCCGATTAATTCCTATTGAAAGCCACTTGAAAAGATTTTGAAATTGAATACTTCCTTTGCAATAGATATTCAGATTGAGTCTGGTTGAAATCAAGACTTTCATGTTTTAAGAAAAGCTTTTTCGGATTGAGGTATTGAATACTTCAACATTAAAGATCAATATTCTCTCCCTTGGCAAAATTTTCTTTTTATATATTTGACGGAAGTTTTTTCTTCTTTCTTTATCTTCTTTTTTAAACGATAGGGGACCATCTTAATATTAAAAATATGTTATTAAGTGTTTTAAATATAGCATTTTTATCTATATTTATGTCATTAAATACAAGTTTAAAATATAGTTTAAGAGAATTTTTTTTAACTGAAATAAATATTGAAAAATTTGAACCTCAAATAAAAGAAATTCAAAGTAAAAAATCTAATGATATTACTGAGGAGAAAAAGAAATCCGCCATTTTTAAGTGAGCTTGATGTAACTTGGTTCGGAATTACTTTGTGGAAAAGCTTTAAAGCGGTTTTAAAGTCAGTTTTTAAGTCCTGAGTACTACGACTGCTAATATGCGATAAACTTCAAACATTTCTGATATTTTACTGACATTTTTTATGACGTTGCACCCGTGAGAAGTGTTTCCTTAACATCAAAAATACAGGAACAGAATCGGCGAAACCAAAATTACTCTTAACTGGCTGTTACATTACCCGGACCATAAACATCATACACAATTATAGACTCCTGACTTGCATTTTCGCTTGCATTTGACTTGCATTTTCGCCTATATCAGAAAAAAATTGTAAAATGTACCGAATTTTCTCTTGATTGACTTCCATTTTTAACAATCTGTAACCCACAATTGAATGGACCAAACAAAAATTAGCAAAAGAATTATATTAGTGCAAAATGTCATCTTTCCAACAAGCATAAATCTGAAGTTGTTTGATCGATACCTTACGAGATATCGATCACTACAGTCATATATCGAAAAAATTATGGATTTTTTCGAAACCCCAACCTGATATTTTTCTTTACAAAATAATAAATGTACATATATATATAAATATTAAAATGCATTCATTATGGTTTATAAATAGATACTAACAATTTTAATTATGGTATGTTTCTATTTATTTTTTAAACTGAATAAATATTATATTTATTCAAAGGACAAGAAATTCATGATTAGAAACTTCTGTAGATGTTTGAAATTCATTTGTTTTTATATTTTGAATGTTTCCGATAGTCAGTTTTTGTCGATTGAAAAGACGTAAAACATCTAATCATTTCAAAAATTTTCATTTCTGTCAACTGATGAAGTTAGAACTTGCATTCGTACCCTCTTCTCCAAGAAATAATGGGAAATGTGTATTGCAACCTCGATATATTTTACTTACTGCAGTTACCATCAGTGAATACAGCAGGTTTTCGGCTCTGTCAGATATAGAACTGGTTACTTTTGCGTCATAACCGGTCTGTGCATTCATCCAAAAAAATTCCAAAAACAGACACTGTCTGATCCGTATGCATCATTTTCATGTATGTTTGAGGAAGAAATCGAGTTCCACATTCTCTCCAAATGAAAATTCGCCTATTATTGCTCTCGAGTCTAAACCTGGACTCTTCCGTAAAAAGAGCAGCCCTCCATTGATCACGCGCTCAGTAGACAAGTTAACGTGTCCATTGCAACTTTCCTACCTATGGCGTGATGTGAGCAAGACGCAAATGACTGGTGGCCTCGTATAAAGATCACCTTTGACGCATGGTTGATCTGAATTAATAACCTTCTGGAGCTTACAGAGAGAGAGTTACTGAGTTTATCCAGAGTTGGGGTTCTATTCTTTCAAGCGCATAATGACAAATATCAGTCATTTGCACTCGTAATAGTGTGTGACCGTCCTTGGCTGAACCTCACGGATACCAAATCAGTGATTAGAAATTGTTGTCAATATCTATGAATCACAGGCTGACTCACATTTAGCCATCTAGCCACTTCTGACTTTATAGAGCCTCTATTCTACCAATATCTCACCATCGAAATTGTTCGGTCAAATAATGCATAGAGGCTATTGTTACAATTTCGCTATACCAGATTTCTAATCTCAGTCACGCAGCGACTATTGCCTCCTTTTTCTGAGACATCCGTTTTTATAATCCTCACAAATGACATATGCAGCAGCACAACTATTTTTCATAATGTTATATTGTTCACCTCCTTTTACTTACCAACACATTCGAATTTCATTGAGATTGACTCATTTTTGGGAGAGTTATATGTATAAAACCCCCTATAATCCTATGCTAAAAGAAATATATATATATATATATATATATATATATATATATATAGCACTATTCGCCACTAATTAAAGTAAATACTATAAAAATGTGAGTAATAATTAACAATAATAAATTTAAATTTAATAATATAAAAGAGTAGGAGAGGGGTTTTTCATAACAATGCTTATTTATTTTTGTGCTTGTCTTTTTATAAGAAATTTTAAGTTCTTGCGAGCAGATAAAAAGAAAGTACTTATTTCACTTATAAATTGCCTTAAAAAAATAAAGAAAAAGCCAAAACCTTGAACATTTATAAAATGGATCCCTGCTCACGTTGTCATTAAGCTCCAACTTTGCAAAAGAAACTCGAGACCTTGTGACTAATTCTTCACGGTTATGTGTGAACATGCAAACTCAATTGGAAAGCGGAAACTCTGATAAATATTTAAGAACACCACTGATATCAAATCTCAACTGCCCCAGGGAACTTTCATCTGCAATTGCAAGACTTCGTACAGGCCATTTAAAAACATCCACAGGACATCCTTTACAGTCTTCAAGCTCCAAACCTAGAAAAGCTTGTCATCTATATATTTGGCTTCATTTAAAACTTTTTCCCATGCGCAAGAAAACAGTTAAAAATGAGCTATTGTATCATAACCACTCAGCATTGCATTTTTTATAACTTAGTTTCTCATGAAACAAGAAAACTAGTTTGTAGAAATGTATGTAAACTGTACGTCTGGTCAATAGTTCATAATTCGATTCATTTCTTGATCACAATTTTTACTTCATGCAAAGAAGTTTGAAGCGGCTTTAAATTCATTTATAAATTGTGGGCCATGGCTGAAATATTAAAAAAAAGAATTGTCGAAATACTCAAAAAAAGTAACAGTTGAAATACTGAAAAAAAATATGTCACTTTTGAAATACTCAAAAAATAAATCAGTTGAAATACCCAAATAAGTTACAGATGAAAGACATTTTTACAAAATGTGTCACTATACACCAAAAATTCAACCACTTATAAAATTTTCATCAAATACCAACCGATAGTGCCTGATTTGCTTACAACGCTGATCTTAAAACTTGAAAGCATATAACAAATAGGTTATATGCATATAATAAATAGGTTCAGAAATCTCAATACGCTTTCAGCTGGCTGAAACCTCAAAACATTGTCTTAGCACGTAATTTTGAACCAATATCAAGTGATGAGGTCAACACCAACTCCTTTTTCTCCATGACACGTGTAAGAAATAACAATGGAATTTATAGAAGGATTATCTTATTTTTAGACAGGTATAAAGTTCACTACCTTTGAGAAACGAGAACATCTCCCCACATGTGGTCACAGAGGAAAATAACGTATATTAATCTTGTACTTATATTTTTCTGCTGCTTAATATAGCAAGTAATGAATACTGTTTTATAAACACATTACTTGACATATATTTAGTATTAGAAAAAGGTTAAAGTTTGAAAATTTGATTTTCTTCTGAAAAAACTTGAACAACCATAATTTTAATCAGTTATACAAATAATCAAATTTAATGTTTTTTGCTGTTTTGTTGTTTTTTTATAAATACACACAACTTTAAATTGACATTATTTATATAATAATACTTTTTAAAATACTCATTTAAAATTACAAATAAAAGAGGCTCAAGCAGAATAAATTAAAGTTTTTATTTCCTCTTTTCTTATTTCTATATTTATCCAAATTTAGATCTATTAACAATAAGAACAAAAAATTATGACCACAAATAATCAAAAAATATTTTTAAATTATATTGATCATGCTGTTTTTTTTTCCAAAAATTATGTTTAAAATATTAGGTTGGGGAAAAAGTAATCCATTATTTTTTCGGTAGACGTCTGTAATGATCGATATCTAGTGAGGTATCTATCAAACAATTTCAAATTTATGCTCGTTGGAAAGGTGACATTTGACACTAAAATATCCTCTTGCGGTTTTTTGTTTGATTAATTCAGTTACGAGTACAAGGTTTTAAAAATGGAAGACAACAAACAGAAAATTCGATATATTTTCGTTTTTCTCTTGTAACGGCGTAAAAGATAGCCGGGTGGCTAAAATTGTGAAAGGTGTTTATCGTCCTATATAAGACTGTAACAACCAGTTACGTACAATTTTTGTTTCGTCGATTCCGATCGGGTATTTTTGATGTTAGAGATGCACCTCGCATGTGGATACAGCATCGTCGAAAATGTCTATAAAATATCAAAAATGATCGAAGTAACCGCATGTCAGCAGTCGTAACGCGCAAGACCTAAAAATCTACATGAAAGTTGTTTTAAACATTTTTACAAAGTGAATCCAAAAGAAGTTACATAAAGTTCACGTAAAAATAATGGATTTCTTTTTCCCCAAACTAATATTAATATTTAAAATATTTCATTAAATACGAAACATTTATTTTGTTGGTTTGAATTAAAATTAGAATAATTAACGCTGACATGAAAATAGTAAACTTATGCAACTTTTGTAAATAAAATCCATAACTTTTAAAAGTTAAAGTCAACTTATACATATATTTATTCAAGAAAAGCCATATTTTTAAGTATACAGTGTGAATTACGTTAAAATTTAAATATTTTATTTGAACAGTTATGTGTGTGTGTGTGTGTGTGTGTGTGTGTGTGTGTGTGTGTGTGTGT
>JAPDSC010101867.1:215868-229970 GCA_026290005.1 Latrodectus geometricus | reverse complement strand
TGTGTGTGTGTGTGTGTGTGTGTGTGTGTGTGTGTGTGTGTGTGTGTATTTGAGTAAATTTAATGATTTTTCTTAAATAAAATCATTTTACTCAAAAAAAGTAAATATTGTAATCATATTGCAATAATCCGATAAAATACAATTATTATTTATTGAAAATTAATAATTTGGAAGTTTTTCAGCTTTTTGAATTTTAAAATAAAATTCACTTTACAAACTCGTCAAGTATTTAAATAATGATATCAAATAACTGGAATTCGTTTGCTTTCTTGAAAAATTTCATAATTGAAAAAACACCATCCAGAGAATTAATTTTGAATTATTTTTAATTAAAAAAGTCTCTGTTTTACAATCTTATTAAATTATATCAAAAATTTCATCATTATTAAATATATAGTTTTGAAATAAAAAAAAACAATATATTTGTAGATAAAATAATAATTTAGAATTAGGCTAAATTAATTGCTTGACTTGATTTGTTTGTAACTCAACGGTCATTTTTTGCCTCGAGAACTAATTAAACTGGTTTTGACAGTTTAAAGTTAATTCTGAACCATTACAAACCTCCATACCCGAGGTGAGATCTGAACCCATGAACAATTGAACCGAAGGCTAAAGATGAGAATATTCTAAGTTAATTAATGCATTCTGTAAAATTAGTGAACGTAATTATATCAATTCTATTTACATTTAATAAAAATTTCTTGAAACTAACCTTGAATTTATTCTAGAAATTAAGCAAATTACTAAACTAATTAAAAACTAGCTTATAATAATTTACTCAGGTAGTTAGAATTCGAACTTAAATGCTTGAAGTTAGAATTCTAATTACCACTGATAATAGTGCTTATTTAAAAAATAGTTTAAACAGTAAACTTTTTGGATCAATTATAATAATTTATTTAGGAATATGCTCTTATTAAAAAATGTAATCTTTTTACACTTTACAAAGATAAAAAAAAAGTGAAATCTTTATAATGCGTAAAAAAGTATGATAATATATATTTTTTACATTGAATTAAAATAAATTGAAAAATAAAAAATTAAATCTTAACATTTCACTTTAATTATGTATATCACACTTTAATTACTCTTACCTCTTTTTAATTGTCAGCTGTCTTACCTTTGGTATTTCCAGGGATAATTCATTGTGATATCTTAGATGAACATCATTGTTAAATAAGAACTGATTGAGATCTTTAAGGTTTTCCTTAATATTTATTTTCAGTAAAGCTTTGTTTTCCTAAATCCTTAAAAGTGATGTCTTAAATTATCACATTAGTTTACTACAGGTTCCCAACAATCTTAGAGGTTTTGATAATTCTTAGATATCTTCTGTAGAGTTTCAATTAATGATCACAGCTGACTAGAACAACAGCAAATTGCAGTTAGAGAGTGACCTCTTTCTTACATTTAATTTCAATAGACAAGGGTTACTGGTTAGTTAAGAACGTTCGTTCTCATTATCGGGAAGTGGTGAGTTCGAATCCCGACCCGTGTTCACTAATGGCAGCTGGGGTATATTAAATATATAGTGATCTCAATGTTCTCCATATGAAATGATGCCTCTAGGATGGTAGACCAAGTGGGGAGGGATCTTCTGCTTGAACCCTGCTTCTAAATTATGAATGCTCACCCACATTCGGGACAATGGTAGCACACCCACTAAGTACCCCCTATATAAGTTGCCATTACTTCAGCTATATGTAGAGCAGAAAGGTGGAAATTCTATTGCAGCCAGGCATTCCGAGTTTAAAAAATATATATTTAATTTCAGTAGAAAACTTTCTTTTTCAATTATGC
Organism: Latrodectus geometricus; assembly: GCA_026290005.1. Classification (NCBI taxonomy): domain Eukaryota; kingdom Metazoa; phylum Arthropoda; class Arachnida; order Araneae; family Theridiidae; genus Latrodectus; species Latrodectus geometricus. Next base: position 228,167 of record JAPDSC010101867.1, on the reverse strand, counting down.
TTAGGAAAATAGTTGAATTTTCAATCATTAAATTTAAAATGCAAAGTTAATTCTGAATAAAGATTTATAATTTACCTTGCAAAAAATATCTATAATGATCCATTTTTAAGATGACATCTTTTCTAGATAGAGAAATGTCTGTACAATCAGATAAAAAGGTCATACTGAAAACAAATGTGATTTTTTTCAGGCTAATTTTTAAAAAGTAATGATTTGTCCATTTGAAAAAAGCAATTCACACAAAACAAAAGTAACACATTTATATCTTAGGTCATGTAATTATTTATATAATTCAAATCTGCATACGCGCATTCTTTCATACATAACTTTTAACATGAATAAACGAAGTTTTATATGTATATATAATTTGGTGAAATATTCTTGAAATTTTTTATAGAAAAATACTTTATTTGTTTCTATTTTATTTCATTTTAGAACACACCAACTCCAGGCTGATAAATTTTTTCCAGTTCTGACTCTTAGACTAAAATGTTGCCACGCTACACTTAGTTTTTGGGCAATTACTGCAATGAGTACCAAGTTTCTTCAAGGGAGCGTATTAGAACTTAAAAGCTCACATATCTTTCTAAATGACACAAACTCATTTCAAAGGAAAGAAAAAGGTAAAATAAAATCTTGAGAATTCCGAATGAAATGAAGGAAATGGTACGAGTGCATTCGCCAGTTTGCGTGCCAGCAGTCACTTCTTCCAGCATCACTCTGCGAAAGGTGAATGTAAAGGTGCTTTCAACTTAAACATCTGCCCCAAAAAGCGAATGAGTTTCCAAAATTAGATTAAAGAAGCTGAAAAGAATATGTACCATGTAAAAAATGCATGAATCTCTCAAATAATTTTGGTTATCGATTAAAAAGGGAATGACGAAGCTATTTAGAACTTCTGTTCACAGATGTAGTATGGATTTAACGTCGCTGAAATAAAAAATAAAAAAAGGAACTGTGCAACATGATAGTTGTTAAACTATTCTTGGTAAAAAAAATTTTTTTTTTTTTGCTTGTTTTGTAAAGATGTGAAAGTAACCTTTTTTTCTTAATTAAGCTTTGTATCTTTGGATCACAGCTGCTTCCTCAATTTTAAATTTATTTCAATTGAATAGTTGTTTTATGAGTTGGATAAATAATATTCATTACACTTTACCGATTAAATAATTTACTGCTAAACATACATATATATATTTATATTTATACCTTTATTGATATTTTTGATAAAACTAATCAATTTAATTTTAGAGCTAATAAACTAATTTATTGGAAATCAAACATCTCTATAAAAATTTACAGAAATGTAGTACTTAATGAATTAAAACGTATATATTTTATTTGCAATAATCTAAAATTTATCAAAAAACAAGTTAATCGCTTAATCACTCAACTTAAAAATAGATTTTCCTATTAATTTTATTTAAGATATGTAGGAAGTAGGGGATCGTGTATAAGATTAAAGTAACGAGTAGTTTTCATAGTTACAGAAGGGCCACCTAAGCATTGAAGTTCTTATAAGAAACCCGAAAACACCAACTTTCACTTTGATTATACTTTAATATTTAATCTACATTAAACATTTTAAACTACTTTAACTTTTTAATTTAACTTGTAAAGAAATTTTTCTTATTACTTTTGTCAACCATATTCTTCCATATTTGATATATATTCTTCTGAATTTGATATATTCTTCTGTATTTGATATATTTTTCTCGTTGTATTGCTTTGCCTATGTATTGTTTTGCTTATTTTTCAATGTATTACTTATTTTTCAATGTATTACTTTGATTCCATTTATTTCAATTTTAATATAGTTGTATTTTCTTCTTATAGATACAATCTTCCGGGGAATAACACGAATATTTTTAGACCTTTGTCTTTCGTGTTTGTCAGAAAAGGGTGTCTGTTTTGCATAGCTGACCATCTCCCTCCTGATGAAGACGTGGTCGCTATGCTCTTTCCTTAATTATATTATATTACATTGTTTTTCTTGATTTTATCTTATTGGTATTTAATTGTATAATTTCTTCTTTGCTTTATCTTTATCTATTAAATGTATCTTACTTAATTTATATCAGCATTTCACACAATAGCTGCTTTTGCGCTGGTATGATTGCCTATAATACTTATTTATTGATTAATATTGTATTTGCTTTTTCTATACATTACATTTATTGCTTCATATTGCCGCCCAACCTATCTAGTGGTTAGCGTACCTAACTACAGATGGGTAGGACCTGGGTTCGAATCCTGGCTTAGGCATGGATGTACTTTCTCTTTCTCTCTCTTTCTTGTCTTTGTCCTTTCTTTGTGTGTGTGTGTGAATGGTTCCTACCCTATAAACGGGTACCTATGGCATGTGTTTACTGAGGAAGTCGGACTCCATACCAAATATGGTTCAGTTGGAAAAGAGGAGAAGCGCACCACATATTGCCAGCCTGGTTGGCACACGACAACAACAGCAACAACATTGCTTCATATTATATTACATTATATTATATATATATATATATATATATATATATATATATATATATATGTATATATACACTATTATTTTTGCTGTAGATGGTTAATGTGATCGATGTCTCTTAAAATATTGGTCAACAAATTTTAGATTTATGCTCATTGAAAGATGACGTTAATCCTGAAAAAACACTTTTAGGGTTTTCTGTTATTTCCCATTCAGTTGTGAATTACAGTGTGTTGAAAATGGAAGTCAGAAAAAAGAAAATTTGGTGCATTTTGCAGTTTATCTTTGATGAAGACAAAAATGCAAGTCAGGAGGCTGAAACTGTGAAGGGTATTTTATGGTTCCTGTACTGTAACAGCTAATTATGTGAAGTTTCGGTTTAGTCATTTCCACATTCAAGTATACCTCATTTTTGTGACAAATATTTTTAGTCATAATTATATATATTCATAATTATAATTTTCTTTTTTCGCGTAGATTTATTAGACACTTTTGAAATATTCGTAAATACGATAATAAACCATCAAAAACTAATTAAATCACAATGTAAAAAAATGAAAGAGATTACACGTTAAGAATATAACTTTATTCATTATTTTTTTTACAATCTTTAAATACTAAATACAGTTCAAATTTCTCAACTCTGGACGAAGAATAAGTGACGGGGTTAGTATTTGAGCTTGTCCAGTCATTTTCTACCATTCACACCTCATCCTCAGAGGAACATGGTCCTCATATATTTTAAATATGCGTTTACTGACTGCGAATGTGACACATTGAAGGCCTTAAGATAACTCATTTGTGAAATCAACTTCCTCACTGACTTGATAAAGAAAAATTTTTATTACGATTACACAGAGTGTAGTAAACAAAGTTTATTTTCTGCTTATTCATTTATTATCTACATATAAAGGATATTGCAGCAATGCAAACACAAAGTTCCATGATTCATCATGATATCTATGATGACTCCTTTATTAAATACTCATTAAAATTTGAAATTTATAATGTGTGAATTGATTATAATATATAGACCTCTGAATTCTCTCTGACAGTCGTAGTTCATTTCAATACCTCAAAAACTGCAACCGCATGTGAGATAAAACCAGCTTATTCTATTCTGGTAAAAGAAAAACTCACTCCAGCGCAGTGTACATTTTCTATGGATCTTATCCCATGTCATTATCCACTGAAATGAATTAGCCGACAATCTTTCAACGGAGAATCCTGTCACTTCTACCTCAGATCTCACATATTTATTATTCTCTAAGCAAAAGGTTTAAAATAAAGAAAAATGATTAATACCTCCACCTAAAAACTGGTATAAAGACAAAATATAGGACTTTCCCTACCTCCCCCTTGTGAAAGGAAGGTTCACATAACAGTACCGACTTGCCAATGAACATATGAAAACCCTCCCATATTCTGGGGGTTGCAAGAGGTTACCTCTTTGCCCCGAATGCCAGCAAGAGCATGCGTCACTTCAACCCATCTTAGATTGCCTTGGACTGGACTGGGAAAATATTCATAATTGTCCACTTCTTGTGTATCTGATTCCATTAAAGTCAATAGTTTCATTGATCTAGTCTGACTCCATCTGACCAAATGGAAGATTATAAACAACAACGCAAATGGGCCCTCCCCAGATTGCTTTTGTCAGAGTCAAAATTCTGAAAGATCTAAAAATTATAATTATTTGTATGACTAATAAAATTAAATTATAATATTATTATAAAATTATTATCTAAATACTATAATGATATTATAACATTATTGAAAAATAATAATGAATTCACTTTTTAAATGAATTGATCTTAAAATAAATTTAAATATATTATTTAAATACGTACTCAACAAATATATGGTTTTTGTAATTTCTATCAAGAAGTTTAGAATTGGTGACTAAAAAAAGAAAGATAAAAACAATATAATGATCCATTCCAATCAGAAATTTATGTTGTAAGTTATGTTTAAATTCTTGCAGAGTGTAAATAATTGTAAATATTCAACTTAATAAAACTGTTTCATCCATGCCAACACTGTTTCTCAGTAATCTTTATTTTGGTCACTACCCTTTTCTATTCCTTAAAATTATTTACTCTTTTGATTACACACAGTGGATAGTTCAAAATAACGTCTCAATATTATCAAATTTAATGAAACATCAAAATAATTTCAAATACTTACTACAATAGACCTGCGACAACTCATGATCAAAGCTGAAAATAATTTCAATTATTCGATTTTGAAAATTATTTTGTAAAACCGAGAGGGCAATAATTTTAAAATTAGATTTTTTGAGCTAGAAAATGATGCAAAAAGAAAGGAGGAAAAAATTCTTCGACATCTGCAACACTTGCTCTATGTTGTCGCTCTGCTATATTTGTGATTGATTTAATCGTTAATAAATATGTTTTTAAAAATAAACTCATTAATGACTACAGAGCAATGATAGACCTGTATATAAAAAGAAAGAAAAGAGAAATGCAATATTTATCTCTCATATTGATTGGAATCCAACTAGATTTTCAATTCTGAAGAAAACGCTCTTTCCGCTGAGCCACGCGATATGCTTAGACAATATATACGTGAATATCAGTGCACTAATTTTTAGATTTATTTCATAATAATTTAATTTAAAAGATATATTTTTAATATTTACTTTGCAAACTATTTTATGAATATTTTATCATGTTAATCAGTAAGAAAATATTAATTTTAAGATATTTCTAAAAATTACTATTAATAAATTATTATATTTAATAAATAATAATTAAGGATGTAAATATTTATATATGTAATATAAAATTGATATTAAATTATTCTGTGCTTTAACTAATATTATAATTTTGTAAAAAGAAAAATGGCCCGAGATTTACTCATTTAAATTTTTAGAAGACCGGCATTTACGTTCAAAAAGATTCAAAATATTTTATAATAGTTTCAAAATTGATTGGAATTACGTAAAAATCCTTGAAACTATCACTATTAGATATCAATGATGCTGAAGTTATGAGTAAAATAATTCAAGAAATATGTGTGATTATCTAGCTGTCTTCTTAATTAATATTTTAATTTAAGTCAGAATTTGTGGTAATTCTTTATTTCGAATACTGAATAATCATATTTTGAAAACCTTATATAATAATCAGTTCATGTATTTATAGTTGCTAGCAAAAGTAAAATTTTCATTTTTTTTCCTTTAATTCAATAGTTTTATGGCATAATCATGCCAGCAGACTTCCTTTAATGAGTAAATATAAATACAATCGAGAACGTTAGTTTATTTTTAATATTTATGCATAATTTATTCTCTTAATTATTTTTTCTTTTTCAGTCCATTTTGTAACTAATTAATCATGTACATTGCTTACTATCCAAGATTAAACACCCTGAAGAAATCATGCAAATCATTTGGAATTGACATCATGTGTTCGTGGAGATGAGGTATGCAAATCATTTGCTTTGCAGCAGATGAACACATTACGGTAAACTGTAGTGCCTACAAACGTTATATGAAATGAGAGAACACCGATTCTTTGAATTATTGCCATTTTTTTTTCTTTTTTGTGTATGCTGTTTAACTATCCCTCGAAAAAGACGTCGTGCGTCTTTCAAACAAGTTTCTGAGTTCAACAAAGGTAGAATAGAAGCTTATAAGGGTTGCTGATTATCCTTCAAATAAATCGGTGATTGTGTTGAAGGAAGTCAAGCAACAATGATACGGTTGCTAAGAGCAAGAAGAAACGGCGGCACACAAACCATAGCACAACAAATTCAGTCTGTTACGCATTATTCGGTTATCGCACCTATCATTCGAAGCCATTCAATTCAGTTGAATGATCAAAAAGCGTACATTGCTTCCTTTTCCTTTTACTCAAAACCACATGTATTTGTGATAACAATAGTATTATGAACGACAGCCGTGAACTATGAAATGGAACGACATTGTCTTTATTGATGAATCTCACTTCTACCTGTAATATCACAATGGTGATATTCATGTCTGAAGACATAATTGAGACAGGCTGCTGAGCAATAGCCTTCATCAGAACTGTGTGTCATTTCACTGGTTTTGCACTAGATATCATGGTTTAAATTTTACTACCTCATCTCTCTCATTGAATTGCCAGTACATTGAACAGCCATTCTTATATCTTTGAGATATTAGATCCCTGAGTTCTTCCATACATTAAATGTCATACGTTAAGCTTTTGTCATCACCCGTATTTTAACAGGATAATGCAAGACCACACTTGTCAAACAATGTTCAAAAGTTCTTTATTTATCAGGTTGAATCCCTTCTTGCACTACAACTGGCATAGGATGCATCACCCGTTGCTACACCAGGCCATTTTTGGCAATATATGAAAACCGCGTGTACTACTATACCCTAAAGATGCATTCCAAGCTTCTTTGATTCCATGCCGAGAGGAGCGTGTGACTGTTGTAACACTAACTACTATTTTTGCCACCATGCACATTTCCAAGAGTCTGTAATTTTAATCATTTCGTCTTAGTATAATATGTCGTTAGCCAAATTATTTTTACTGTTTCTCCGGTCTTTCTTGGTGTTGAATTTTTTAGGTAGCCAGAGTGAGTTATAAAACAAGTCAACTTTTGCAAATGTGATGCTCATGACAACTCATAAGTAATTTAACTTAATGTGGAATTTATTCTTACGCGGATTTTTTTTACCCACTTTAAATTTCAAAAAATATTGATACATTTTTCAAAAAGAGAGTCGTTTGTGCCCATGAGTTCTTTTTTCCCCTAAAATTATAGTCTAGGTAATAAATTATTAATCTAATATTTGTTAATAACTGCTGCAAAATTATTCCTTTGTTTTGAGATGAAGGTAGATGATTGCCATATTTTGGTAATGATTTTTTGTATTTAACTAATTTCATTTTTCCATTTTCGCATTATTAATTGCGAATTAATGTGAATTAAATTTAAAGGGAATTGCTTCAATTTGAACAAATATCCAAATCAAATAATTGTCATTGTTCAGCAGCACTAGTTCTTTAATAATTAAAATTATTACTTATTATGATAAAAAATTGCATATTTCATGAGATTAATTATTTTTAAAATCATGCAAATACCTGATTTTATTTAACCAAGTAGTATCAAAATTAAGATATATAGTAAAATGAAAAGGCATTGTTAATTTACTGAAATATTTTTATAAAAACAAATTAAAACTTGCCCTCTTTCAACGATGAGCTACATATATTTGGAATTTATATTGACTCAGATCATATTTTCTTTTAAGAACAATAATAATACATGAAAGTTTGTTTATGCTCCTATGCTAAATGTATCGTTGAATGAATGCATTGTCGCTTACATAATATTAAAAATAACTACATGACAATTTAAAAATGTAGTAACCTTAACAAGATAAAAGAAATATAAATAACTGCTATGAAACTGACCATCTATAAGAAATAAAAAAATTCAAAACAATTCTATCTGGATTCCTTTTTGCTTTTAACTTAAACAAATAATGCTCTTCAAAATGTGCTTCTACTCAAAAATATTCAACTATAATGATTTCTGTTAAAAAAAAAAAAAAAAAAAAAAAAAAAAAGTTAATTTTAACGAATATTTTAAGAGAACTTCAGAGTATTCCAAAACCCTAAAACTTAAGAAAGCTTAACTCCAATAAAATTTAATTTCCTGGATATCAAACAATGCAATAAAAATTACGGTACTGTAACTATATCTCCTCTTCATGCTAAAATTAATAAATTATTAAATAATTTTTAACCAGTTAAGTCTGTCTGAGAGCTGTTATTTTTTTTAGAATTTATATAGCTTTTTACTAGAAAGATATGAAGTCTTACATCACTAGATATTTATATTAGGAAAAACGCAAATGAAATCAAATGATGTACTCCTGGCTACACCAAGAAAGACGAGAGATATCACAACAAAAATTATTTTTTTAGATAATATGTTGACCAAGTATCAAGTGAATAGATTTATAGACCTCTGTCATGTGTAGTTTCTACCAAAATCAGCAGCCATAGTAGCTGCCATTGTTAGAGATAAATCGCTGACACACGCCTCGGCATATTTTCAAAGAGACTTCGGATGTGATCTTGGGCTACAGAAGACTAAGCAGCTTCCACACGTTCCCAAAGTTAATCTGCTATGACAACAGGGGATAGTATCTGTGTCAATAAATGAGCAAAAATGGATCACATACTTTCTATCGGCAAAAGATATGAAGAAACCAGGGAAGCAATTCAATCTGGAGATTGACGAAGAAACCTTGGACAATGCATGCTACTTATGATCACGCATTATCCTTCTAAAATATGGCTGTAGGAAAACCCTAAAGGTAAGGAAGGACAACTGGCTGCAACACCTTGGACATGTAGCGCTGGCTGTTTGAAGTACAGGCAATGCGTAGAGGAGTGCGAAAGTGATATCGAATGCCACCCCATATCATAATACTCGGTGCTGGACCAGTGTGGCGGTGCATAACACAACATCTCTATAGTGTCTTAAGACTCGAATGCGATCATCGTGGTGTTGCAGACAGAAATGTAACTCGTCAGTAAAGACAATTTCATTCCATTCTGCCATCCACACCCTTCTTCCATCTCACCTTTGGCGGTGGACACGTCTGTGGTTCTGCGTCAAGGGTAGACGAAGCAATGGACGTCTTGCGGACAGACCACTCTGCTGTAAACGGCGTTGAATGGTACGCGTAGACACTTAATGTGCTGTGCTATGGGTTGTGATGGGTCTGAGCGATCCGTCACTGTCATGCACACTATTTGCCTGCCCTCACGTGAAGTGGTGCACTGACGTGAATGCGATAGAACACGTCTGTCCGTCTTGCCCTCCTGCATCCAACGATCACATATCCGCATTACAGTTATTTGGTCGTCCAACACGACTACTAATTTCCCTGAAAGATAATCCCCAATCTTGGTACTATTCTCTGTTGTGCATTCTATCCTCTGTTGAACTCGGTTACTTGATCAAAATATAATCACTGTTTTTTACGAGGCATAATTGATCTTTTTTTTTCTTTTAAAAAAACCACAAAACACAATTTTTGAACTTCAAACCATTGAAATCTCCAAGCCTTTAAAAGCACTTTGATGTGCAAGCGCGTGTGACGTGCGTCTTCGAGGAAATTCTTATTATTTGCATATAATGCATGTTGTAAATTCCACTAATGCATGTTGTAAATTTCATGTTATTTTCATGCTTCCTTCATAGTGTTGCATGTACGGTGTCCAGCAGTGTATTTATTAGACAAGTGTACAATATTAAAAATAACGACTTACTAAAGTTTCAGGAGACCTGAAACATAGACATTGGGAAATTTCCAAAAAAATTATATTATGCTTAAGTACTTAGTCAAAAAGACTTTGTACGTCTTGTTCAGATAAAGCTACCAATGATACTTCAATATAATACATATTTCCTTGACAGCAATGAATAGTAAATGATGAAAATTCAGTCACTGGGTAATATCTTCTAATTATAAGGAATCTAAAGAATGTGCTGGCTAGAGCAGCAGGTGAACGTTTTCGCAATCGAGGAAGGTCGGTACAGTACGGCAATATGCAACCATGTATCAAACTAAAACCAATCAATTATTTCTACTATTAAGATCCATTATAACTGTGAGAGTAAAATGTCTGTCTTCTTAGTTTTTTGGGATAAGGAACCATTGAAACCCAATACCATGTTCATATGACTGTCCTGAGAATATCGATTCTGTAAAAAACCGTGGAATCTCGACTGAAGCAGGTAATAATACTTGAATAAAATACACCATAATTCCTATAGACTCCACTTCAAACTCAATGAAAGACAGAAACATCCTGGTAAACATTTCTCCTTACAAAAGACATCGCAACAACTTTTCCCCAAGCAACAATGTAGAAATGTTGTTTGTATCGATGGATTGTTTGTATAGTTGTATATGTGCCTAATTTCCATATTTAAACATGCCATAGGAGTTTTTTTGCCAAGCCTGTTTTGTTTTAAACTTTTGACTTTGTTTAATATTTTAATTACCTGCTTCTAAAAAATATGCAGAGATAATGAGGTTATTTACAGATATAATTTAACATGATCAAAAGATTTTTATATTGTGATAATGAATAATATTCAATATTTCCTTCAATGTAAATAATGTATATGTTCTTTAGAATAGTAATTTTTGGATAACATTTTAAAAATAAACTGGCAGCCAGATTCATTGATCAAACAGCATAACAAAATAAATAAGTAAATTAAAGTAGAAAATACCAAACATAATAAATTTGACAATTTTCGTTACCGCATACTTTAAATACATTGAAAAGTTAATTATATTTGTATCATAGCAATTTTTTTCTCTCTTTTACAAATTTCCCATAAAGTGTTTTATTTTTTTTGATGTTATAATTATAATGGCTATCTGCATGTAAATATTTATCTTAGATAAGCACTGGGATGTTTATCTTGGTCATCAAGCCTATTTACTTCAAGATATACTGCACTACTTCTTCAAGTCAATTAGCCCTTGGGATGTTTTGATAACTAACGAAAAACTCATTATTAATTCAAACCTACTTTGTTCTAAGGCTAAATTATAATAATTTTCATTTAAAAGTACCAAACGTCGTTAATAGCCGTTTGGTTCTACTCTCAGACTGCGAATCTGAGTTCTAAGTGAAAGGAATAAATATTAATTAAGTTTTTAAGTTTTCCTAATTATGTAAAGAATTATTGCTGAAATCACATTCCTATGCCTGTAAGGCATTATATAGCTGGTAAGAAGTATATATGCAGAATATAAGTTCTCTATTCAATTAAGACAAATTCTTGAACTGGTATCTGCAAAATAATTCAAAGTTGGCAGCACGACACTTGTCAAGCATTTATTCCACTCTGCCAGTAGTAAGCGAGAGCGAATTCGGCGGAAAACTGACGCCGGCGAAAAGCCAGTGGAGGCGTTACATCAGTAACATCACAAAATGGGCGTTCCGAAAGTCACTTTTTTTGTAATCTAGAAATCAAGAAATATCGGAAGGCATCAGATACAAAGCAAGTTATTTAGTTTTTTTCTCCATGTCTTTTTATTTTTTTCTCCCTTGGAAACAATGTTTGCGATTAACTTTATCAAATATTTCTGTGATAAGAATTAGTTCATAATAAATTTTCACAGAGGTTTTCAAAATAATTTTGGAATATTAAATATTATACCTTTTATTAAAAAAGATAAATTTTTTTATTAATAATTATAAAACAAATTAAAATAATTCTATTACTTTGTACTAAAGTAATTGATTTTATTTGTAATAAAATAATTAATATTTTTATTAAATTTCACAAAATTTATTAATTTTATAAAATTATGCAGATCGAAGACGGACTGTGGGAAATTATGTAGATCTTAATAATGTACTATGAGACTCAAAGGATATAAATTGCAATGACAAATTAAAAAAAATGCTATATTCAATGAAATAAGCTATATGCTTTGCGAAACATTTGAAAAATCTGTGACAGTATACAATTTATATTAATATTAAATATTGATTTTTTTATGGAAAAATAATTAATTTAAATTAAAAATCTTCCTTTTCTTATCTTTAAATGTACCTTTAAATTAATTTAGATAAAATACACAGAAGAACATATTCTAATGTAAATATACTGTATTTATTAAAAAATATTATTAAAAAAATTAATCCTTGTGTTTAATATATATATAACTGAAAAAAATATTAAGTTTTGTTTCATATTTCATGTTGCTGAGGTTGTTATAAAGCATTTATTTAAATTTGTATGCGTAAGTACGATT
>JAPDSC010101867.1:198780-215468 GCA_026290005.1 Latrodectus geometricus | reverse complement strand
TAGATAAACTTTCATTGGTTTAACAGCATCATGACATAATTTATATACGTCATAGGTTTGTCATGGCGAATTCGGCGTGAATTCGCTAGTTTCACCGGCGAAATCGCTCTCGTTTGCTATCATTGAGATCGGAGTTTATTGAATTGTTAGGTAAACCAAAATCGAGCGGTATTGATTGGCTGGTTAGTTTTGCTTGTTGGAATTACGCATTTATTCACTGTATGAAATTATTTTTCTTTTGATTCGTCAAATGAAATATGGTTTTAACTTATATCATTTCTTATGAATTTTTTACATAAAATTATCAATCGCTGTAACAACTTATAAAATTGTTTTTGTTTCGTTACAAAGTATCACAATTAATAAAATTTTCTACTAGTTTTTAACATAAAAACTGCATATTTATATAGAAAAAAATTGTATAATATATGATTGATAATTTAATGAAAGATTCAATTTATTGAAAAATCAACCATGTATTTATTTCATAATAGTTACATAAAATATTAGTATTACAATATTTGAATAATTCTATGTGCAATGAAATATTTTAAATGTCATCTTTATTAATATTAAAAAATTAATATAACAGATTCATGTCTCCAATATCTTAATTTTTTTTCATTGAAGTAATAAATTTATACTTTTCTGTTTTGTGGGTGCCATGAAACTATTATCGAAATTATGGTGTATAATTGACAACAAAATAAAAGCTTCAATGATGTCTATGGAGTTTTTTTTTTTTTTTAAAGAATGAGTATGAAGCAGCTTTCAATTTTGTTTTTTTGCTGCTGATCATTCTTTCTTCTTTTACTATTTATTTTTCCCTTGACACAGATTTCGCTACTTGGGAATTTCTCATTAAGAAGTCTGCATTAGGTCAACCTTTTTTTGTTAGTAAAATATTTTATTAAATTTTGCAAATTTTAATAACATTTTTTCAAACTCTGAAGTAAAACCGTAACAGTTTACTTATATCTTCATTGCAACCTAGAGATAAAAAATTTATTTGTAATTTATAAAGTGTTAAATCACATAATTAAATAACATATTTTTAGGACGTAAAATGTCGATAGAATATTACATATGTTCCACTCAGAGCAATGGAATTTTCTTGACAATAAAAATATTTCTTTACTTATGTACCATGACGACTACCTAGATATATCTCCAAAACTAGTGACTGGAAAAAATAATATGATGACTACCTAAAAAACATTGGTTATAGGGGGCACTAAAATGAAGAGTATTGTGTGGATATTATTTAAATCATGATAGTCTAGCCAATGAAAATTTTTATCGTCGAAGTTCTCGTCATAGTACATAAGTACCAATATTTCTTAGTCTATTTTTTGTTTGATGAGTTGACAAAATTTGTCACTCACTTCCCACTGAATTAGAACAGACTAATGAATTTTTTTTTTTTTTTTTTGGTACTTATTATTTAAAATGAATTATTTTAAACATTTAACTGCCTCAGTTTTAGAATCCTTAAAATTCTTCAAACTCAGTTATTCTCACAATATTTAAACCAAATATAATTGAAATCATTTGCTGTATGTAGATAATTAAACTGTCATTTTCTCATATTATATTAGGTGATCAAACAAATGATTTATATAAATTATCAAAATTGGATAACTATAAAATTTTTTTTTGTGTGTGTGATAGGTTTAATAATAACATTTGAAGACATTTTATTTTCAAAAAACTTATACTGTAGTTTACTACTTAAAATTAAAAATTACTTTGATTCTTGAAAATCATTGTATATAAAAACTGCAAAAATGAAAAGTCAGAAGTTTTGTTTTTTATTGTATAAGATTTTAAGTTTCACTTTCTTTTATTGTTATAAAAAAAAATTAATAATTTTATAGTTATGGTAATGTAGATTAAGTAAAATGAATTTTAATGTGGAAAGAAAATATATATATCTTGTTCTGTAGTTTTCTATTTTTATAATATTGTTTAGATTTTAATTCAAAGCTTAAAATCAATATGTATATTTCTATGTGCTTTTAAGCATTTCCTATACATTATAGTTAAGTGTTGCATATGTTTAATACTTGCACTCAACATTGTGAAACTTGTATGGAAAGGAAGAAAAAATTGCACTTACATAACTGAACTTATGGAATAAAATTCTCTTCTAATAAAAGATAATTTTTAGAAGAGAAAATTCAAACTTTGAGTTGAAATTTCTTCTTAAAGCTTGTTATAATGGTATTCAGTGATTATCAAAATTATATTTTTAAGTGTTTTTAAACAATGCACAACATAACAAACTTAACAAATTTGAATTAGACCTCATTTTACTGTTTTTCAGACTTATACTATCAAAACAATGAAATTCTGTAATAAAATAGAAAATAATTATTCTCTGAGTAATGAAAGTTTCATTATTGAAACCACTGAGAGAAAAATTATTATATTTTATTAAGGAATTTCATTATTTATTAGTTATTAAATGATAAATAAAATGGTACATGTGTGAAATTTTAAAAACCAAGAAAAATATGGTGCAAAAAATATGATTTTCTGCTAGCAATATGTCAAATAAATGCTTCCTACTTTGATATATCATTTGTTTTTTTAAACAAGGATTCATTTCTCTAGTTGTTATTTCTTTGACTCAACAAAGTGATAAATATTTGGAACCTATTTACTATCAAACAGAATGTGATTGTTTTCACCATTATTATGTTATTCCTTTTAGGAGAGTTCATAAAATATGTCCTTTGTGTGAAATGATACCTCTGGGGTCGTAAACTAAGTCTTGTTAATCTTCTGCTAGGTCCCTGCTTCTAAATTACAAAGACTTAACTTTTGGTGTGGCTATGGCACATCCACCAAAAGTGCCTCTCTATGTAAATTGCCATCACTTCTCCCCCTTGTAGTGATGAAATAGGTGGAATATCCTATTAGTTATCATGTATTAGAAATAAAAAACCTTCTAAAATATTAATTTCAATGATTTTTTCTTAAAAGATTAATTTGTTTTAATTTTCATTGAGTAGGAAATTTAACAAATTATTAAAGAAACAATGTGTAACTGGCATTGGCATCAGTAATTTAAAATCTATAACTTTCCTAGTCAATGAAATTTTAAACGTGCAACAATAAAAATATGCTAAGCAAGAAAAAGAAATAGCTAAATAGCAGTACGGATTGGAGATATTTTTTTTCAATTATTTTCTGGCATAAAGATAGCCTGCTGTGATGATCTTTTAAAATTCCACTACATTTCTTGATTTTATACATCATCAGTTTAGTTATTATTAAATGCCTAAGAAGTATAGCTGAATCAGTAAAAGCAATTCATTTCAATCAAATTCTATTGTTTAATGAATAAATTTTTATTGTTGAAACATCCTTTTCTAGTGGCTAAGTGAGCAACTGACTGGTTAACTCTAATCTTTTTGTGCAGTGATTCCTTTACTAAGCTATCATATTGGTATACATATTTTAGTAGCTCAAAATGATATTTAAAGTGTAGACTCAAACAAAATTTGCCTATTATTTTCTAAGAGTTGTTATAGAGGGAAATCAAATATTTTCCTTAGTCTGATTGCAGAATTTATTGATGTTTCATATTCTGTATTTTCTTATTTAATTATTTTTTAAGCAATGTTGTCTAGTACTATTCATGCTAGCATTTGTTTAACAGTCACTTTTCAGCATTGAAACTAGTATCCTGCTTATTGATTCTCAAAAACAAAAGATTAAATTTTTTAATATTTACTTACTTTGAAACATTTCTATGTTCTAAATTAAAGTTGTATCAAATTTTAAAATAGTGTATGTAAATATGTTACTTTATTGAAGATTTAAAATAATTTATATAACAAAAATTTTGTTATTTTGTTTATAAATTTTATCATATAAAAATCAGTATTCTCTTAAAAAATAATGGTTTTATGTTTAAATTAACATAGTTATATTTGTCCAAGATCTTCCTGCAATTAAATAGTTATTTAGTTTATTATACGATGATTTGTTATAGACAATTACTTTTACAATTTTTGTTTTTTCTCTATTTCACTTTTAATAGGTATTTAAGAATAACTGTACCAATCCTAGTACTTTTTACCCCTAATACTGTGTTGAACATTTTTTGGTAATTAAATAAAAATGTATATTTTGGGTAAATTTGTCTGTTGTTTTGCTAAAAATTGCCTTGGCAATAAGGCAAAAATTAATAAGTGCTAACTTTTAATTACTTAATTCAAAAGTTTTTACTAGAGTTGACCAAAAATTCATACTTTTGAAAATTTCAAAATGTTCACTATTATTGCCCTAAATGTGCTAGATGTTAATAAAAGGAAGTATCTTGCTCATTTATAATTATCTATGGTATTTAAAATGTCTTTTAAATTTTTTACAAAATAATTATTATTTTGAATAAATATACAATGTTTCAGTTCATATTTTTTCTTTAAAGCTAAAGTATGTCAAGATATAGAGATAGTGGTTGTCCTGCTGACTGCAAAGTATATGTTGGTGATCTTGGAAACAGTGGCACAAAACATGAAATAGAAGATGTATTTAGTTATTATGGTAAGCTCCGAAATGTTTGGGTGGCAAGAAATCCACCTGGATTTGCATTTGTAGAATTTGAAGATTCGCGTGATGCTAGAGATGCAGTTAGAGGAATGGATGGAAAGTAAGTAAAAAATGCAAATCAATTGTATTAGTAGTTTAATCCATTGTTTATATTTATAAACTCTTTTCATTAAAAATTTATTAATTTTCTGTATTTTTTAAACTGTTTAAGTGTTAATCAAATTAAATCATTAAAATTGATATAGTTAAAATTATTTATTATTATTTTTAGTACTTACATATTAACACCACCGCAGTTGATTTTGCATCAAAAAAATAGAAGTTGCACTTAATCTATAGTTAGAAAATTTCTTTTATTAATCATGAAATGTTTTCTTATAATTATAAAAAGAAATTTTCAGACTATAAGAAAATTTCTTTGAAATTCAATTGTATTTTGACATAATGTATATTCCCTTAATTTAATAAAATTTGCCACAAGGTTAAAAAAGTATAATATATAAAATGTAATTTATTTAGAACAAATATTTAAAAAAGCAGAATTTATACAAAATAATTTAGTTTTTATATTTTTATGAAATGCTTTTGATATTAAAAAGATAATTAATTCACAGGAAAATTATAAATGCATAATTTATGTTATACAGTCACTATGTCGGGAAACTGAAAAATTTTTTTAAAAGAAAGGTTGTTATTAATAGACTTCTTTATAGACTATAGTAGGAAGATAAATTTTAACATATTTTACAATTATTTTCAAAAATTAAATTTATCCTTAAATTTCTTGTCTTATTAAAGTTTTATGAAGGTGTGTTTTCATAAATAAGTTGTTATATTATTTAGATTACTATGCAGTGTTTCATAATTTATTTTATTTTTACTTTTAGACCACTGTGTGGCCGTAGAGTAAGAGTGGAACTCTCTACTGGTCGCACAAGAAGCTCCGTTAGAGGAGCTCCACCAAGACCTTTTCATCCTGATGATCGTTGCTATGATTGTGGAGAAAGAGGCCATTATGCTAGAGATTGTAAGCGTGTTAGTCGAAGGTAAGGTTTTCAGGGTAACATAAGTTATTCTAACCACTCAATTATTTTTTAGATAAAAAATTCATTTTATTTATTTTTTTTCAAGCAGTTTTCAAGTTTGTATTAATTTTATCTGTTGTGTATAAATAAACTATTAAAATTTTTTTAAAGATATTACAAAACAAAAATTATGAGATGTTTATGCAGCAAGATTGGCAAATATCAGAAGATAAATTTCAACCAAAACTTATTTTGTTGATATCCATTATAATTTTGTTAATATCCATATCCAAGTTAATTTTAACCTAAAAGATACCAAGTAATTTTACACCTGAAAAATTAATGCAATTTCTCAAGAACATTCCTGTAAAAATCTACTGAGATAAAAAGTTCAAATTTTAATAAAATATAATTAATTTAAATTATTGATTAAAATGATGAAGTTAAATGATTATTTTGATAAGCAAAGTTTATTAAAATAATTTGATAATTGCTTCTTAATTATCAAAATTTTCTTACAAATTTCTTTCCCATTGCTTAGAAATAAAAGTGGCAGTGTTATTTATTTGCACATAGGATGTTAAAAAAGTCACAATTAAATTAGCATGAAAATCTCGGAATTATTATAATAAGTTTTTCACCATATTTTCTAGGCTAATACTGCTTGAATCAGATTAATGCGCCTAGATTCATCCAGATGCATCGGTTATACTATGACGCAAAACACTGTTGAGATCTGCACTTCACGTCCGGATCTTCTAGTAAAGTGATCTTCGCCATGACGGCCAACATTCTTCTAGTAAATAATGATGATCCTTCGACCTATAACTCTGATGTCAGAACAGTTGAACATCAAGCTTCTTGACTGTTCTCTGTTGCTTCAGCCTTGAAAACCCTACAGGGTCTGCGGTTGCTTTTGCGATGTACTTCTAGAATGCAACAAGTTCACTGACTCAGCAATGAACTTCTCAGCTGAGCTTCTCTGCGCAGAACATCATTTCCTGCACAATTGTTTTTACTAGTATGAATGAGTTTCTCTTATCTTAGAAGCAATTAAAATTATATTTATTATTGGATCTTATTAAGGTATGATAAAATATTTAATTTAATACAGTTTTTCGCTTAATCCACACTACTGACTTTTCATAATTTAACAAAATCTAATTTTTTTAATACTGTTAATAAAAATTTAAGCATATTAATTTCATTAAAAATAATAACATTAAAATATGTTTATTATTTTTTGAAAATTAATACAAGTTTAAATTTTATAGTTTTTATGTAGGTAAATTGTGGAAATATTTCTGGAATATGAATTTCCAAATATCATCTTATTAAAGTAAGTCTGTGGTAATGAATTATTTTAAATTTTTTTAGGAATTTGTTTGCTTATTACTGTTAACTTTACTTACTTTGCCTAATCTTATGAATTCTTAGTTTTTCTCATAAAATTAGTATTATTAATATCTTTAAATATTATGTTGTACTATTACATATAGCACTAAAGGAATTACTTTTAATATAATTTTGATTGTATCAGGGATAACATTTTAACTGATAAGTATTTATAAAAGAGAATAATTTATATTTTTTCCTTTCTATTGTGGTTGAGAGTGTTGAATCAATATTTTTAAATTAAATTTGGGTTTATTCCTTTTATTACTTAAAATTTTAAAAAAAACATGTGGTTTTAGTAAGTTAAACTTTAGGAATTAAGCCAAATCATTTAATCTAATCATTGTTTTAGAACATTCTGAGGAAACAAAAAGATCTCTTCTTTTATTAAATTTAGCTATGTCTATGTTTAAATAAATTAGATGTGTCTATACAAAATTTCTATTTTTTACAATGCAAATCTTTGCCCTGCTGGATGGTTTGATATGCATAGTCTGACTTACCAGTTTTATTCTTCAGATTATTCTATATTCAAATGTTAAAATTTTTTTTTTTTTTTTTTTGACATTAATACCACATTTATCATACCATACAAAAAAATTATTTCTTTATTCTTGATTATGGGAAATATTAGTGTCAGCTGTGAAAAAGGTTGGAATTCTCCTTCTTATGAATGTTCATTTATAGTTTTCTTACTCTGCTCAAAAAGCTACTGGTAATCCTTTGCGAAATAATATGTAGAAACTTTTGATTTTCTTTTTCGCTTAATTTTTATATATTTCAATGTATAAAGAGTATTTTATTAAGGTTTGTGACAACTCATCTTATACAATATACTATTTTTTTCATCTCTAAACTTTATTAATGAATAAAGAAAAGTTGTTTTGGGAACAGAAATAATTATGTTTCTTTTCTATATGGACACTGTTCATGTGTCGTATTTAATTGTGATTTGCAAAGATAGTGAATGTGAATAGTCTGTTTGCAAATGTTTGAAAAAAAAATGTTCTTTCATGAAAAAATTAGTATTTTAATCTCTTATTTTAATTTTTTTTACATTTAATAACATTAAAAAAACATTAGCTTAAATGTTTTTGTATGAAGAACTTACATGGACATACACATATTTTTCCACTTCTAAAATTTAAGTAAAAAATCTAAAAATAAAAAATCAGTTTTTATTAAATTGAAATGTTTTAATTGACACAAAAAAAAATGATAGAAGGTATATGTTTTTCTTTATGGAACAAAAAAAAATTAGAAAAAGGAGTTTTTAATTTTGTAATTTATTAAAATTTCACGTTGTCATAATGAAGTAATCAACAAACAAAACTTTAAAGTCAAATCAGACAAAAAAATATTAATAGGCTATTGTAAGTATTTTTCGTTTGCATACAAAAACTGACATTATTTAACCACATTTTTCAACTTGCTTACCATTTAACACATTGACTGCCAGTCTCTAGAGATGGGGTTGATAGTTAATGCCTTGACATCGAAGTAGATTGTACCCAGAAGCCAACATACTAATAATTGGAAATATGATTTAAAATTATTAATGAAATATTATTATTTTATATTTGTAAATTAATTATTTACAGATAGTTTCTAATCATATCTCCATGCCAATACCAGCAGAAATACCCCACAAGCATTGCCAGATAAACTAGAGAATGAACAATCAAAAGTGGATTCCGCGCCAGTGCGTGACTGGCTACTAAGACATTACCACACATCACGCGTTGGCGCGTGATTGGCTCTTCAGCAATATTGCCACGCCACGCGCTAGCGCGTGATAAGCAGTCAATGTGTTAACAGAATGCAATATTTTTCTTCTTTAGTCTGAGACTAGGGTGATAGAAATTATTTATATAGCATACCATTGGACATCCCAAAGATTTGCAATACAAGCTAGGGATGCAAGTCATTCTATGTGTGCAATCAATTATTATTATGCATCACAATAGTAGCAATATCTGTAAATTCTCCATGCAATTTCACAACAGTTTAAAAAAACTTCATACCAATACTGTATAACTGTCATAAAATCTCTTTTGTATCTGTCTAGCTTTAAAAGTTTTTATGACAACTAAGCAGGCATTTTGTTGAGATACCACATTGACCTGTGGTATCTCAACAAAATCCCTGCCTAGACTATGATGCTTTCCTCCCAAAATGCATGATATACTGAAAGAATTTTTATGAGCCTTTTGTATTCCTCTTCTTAAAAATTTTAATGTTCACTCATATGTAAACATAATTTTGTTGTAATCAGACTCAATCCAGTTTATATGCAGGCAATGTTGCTTTAATTGTGCTCCTCTGGATTTGATGAATGAAAAAACGGAATTATTAACTGTACAGTCAATAACTGCTTAATCTTCTGCTCATAATAGTGCTAGATTGATATCATTTCACTTGTACTCATTGTAATCCTATCATGAATGAATCTCCTCAATTCCTTTTTGCAACCAAACAGAATCAATCATTGTACCACAGAGCTCATAATCCTTGGATGAGTAGATACACTTCTCCAAACATGTTTAGCTAGCTCAGTTCAGAACATTTGCCATTGCATTGAAATGATAAATGGCAAAGAATTGAATAACATTAGTTCTTGATTATTTTGCTAGGTTGTCTAATATCACCCAAGTGCTTAGAAATTTCTATTTGTCTTGTAGAAGTTATGGAAACATTTTCA
Source organism: Latrodectus geometricus (assembly GCA_026290005.1). Taxonomy (NCBI): domain Eukaryota; kingdom Metazoa; phylum Arthropoda; class Arachnida; order Araneae; family Theridiidae; genus Latrodectus; species Latrodectus geometricus. The sequence continues at coordinate 205,784 of JAPDSC010101867.1, read as the reverse complement.
CTGAATACAAATTATAGAAGTTCCTAACATTTTTTTCTTTACATCATGCTCTTGTAACTTTTCTCTGTGATGTCTTCTAACCAAATAAAATTTTTGTGTACTTCACAACTTAAACTTATTACAATTTAGATGAATGTATGCAAATATAGTATGTTACATACTATATTTGTATGCATTCATTTCTACAATGAACAGCAACTCCTCCACTTCAGATGAATTTCAAAAATTAAAATTTTTCTCTGTGTGTTTTCATTTTTAAAATGCATAATTGAGAAAACATGATATCAAAATATAAGTAAAATCTCAGCCAATTGTACATTAAATTTTATTCTATTTGAAAATTTTGCTTAAAAATATTAATTATACTTAAAATAAGTTTTCAGATTTCAGTTTAAAATTATAAGAAGTATTAAAATAAAAAACAAAGTAAAAATATTCTATTTGAAAATGCATCACAATGTAAATATATTTTAATTGTAATTGCTTAAAAGTTTTTAGTAATCCCATTTGAACTTACAATTATTTATTATTACTTGTCAAATAAAATTTTAAACAGATATGAAATGTTAAATTAATGATTAGTAGAAGAATTAAAGTATATATTTATCTAGTTGTAAATATTATTAGTATTTTATATGTCATTTAATTTTTTGAAATATCATCTATGTGCATATGCAAGCTAAACTAATTTATTTTAAATTAATATTAAAATCTTTATTTTAAATTGAATACTCTATCTTATTGATTATTAACTTGGATTTAAATATTTGAAGATAAAATTCATATCAAGCTGTATTATTGCAAAAATAAATTGCATTTAAAATTACTTCAAAAATTTTAAATGTTTCTTTCATTACTTTATATTTTAGTCAAGTTAATGCTTCAAAATCAAATTTATATTTTAAGTTTATCTAATAGGAGCCGTAGATCTAGATCCAAATCTAGGTCTCGATCCAGGTCTTGTTCAAGAGGACGCTCTATAAGTAGGAGCCGCTCTGATAGTCGTTCCATGAGCAGAAGTCGCAGTATTAGTTGCAGCCGATCAAAAAGCAGGAGCAAATCTGAATCTCGAGAAAGGTATTATTAGTTATTAATAATTCAGTATTTATTCTTAAAATTTTGAAACTTTTTATGCAAATCATCTATTTAAAATCTTGGAATATTTTAAGTGTTTTTTATTAACCCTTTCGTGCCTGCTGTCACATATATTTGCCAGCAAGAAACACACTCATTTCCTTGCCGACCTACAGACATGACAGAACCTTTTCTCGTTCACCCCCAGTCCTCACACATGTGCGCCAATGTTCTAGAATGATTCAAAAACTATAATTTTTGCCACGAGGTGGTATTGTATCTCCATATGGATTCAGATTCATGTAGATTTGACCTTCTACTTGAGATGAGAGAACTATGACTCATATAAACATGGTTTTTGAAAATATAAACATGGGTAAAAATAAATGCTTCCAAATGGAATGCTTTATAATGTCTCTTTAAATGCGCACATGATATTTGTTTATAGTAAATAGGGAGTTTTATTTTTTTGAGAGCATTGGTTATTTTGGTTTGCAGTCCAGTTTTTAGTGGATAATTAGATCTTGTAGACAGGGATTCTTTCTATTTTTACTGTTGCAATGTTAAAGCATCGACAATATTTTAGTTAATCAATCGAAAATAGTTAAGTTAATCAAATTATTTCCCATCATTTCTCTAAAAGCACCAATATTAATATCATGCTAAAATTACCAGAATCAAATCCGCTCAGATTAACTGAAAGATATTTTCCAAATATTTTATTCAAAAGAGATTGGTAAGGTAATGAAACAACAATACTTCGTTTGCTCTTATTCCTGGAAAAATTCTCCAAAACAACAAATGAGTTATTACAAGTGCAAGGACTGTAATGTAAAACTGTGTGTAGATCCCTGTTTTCAAATTTTTCATACAAAACGAGAATTTTAAGTAACATATTTAGTTTTCAGATATATAATGTTAAAAGTCATTAAATTAGGTAATGAAAATAAAATGTGTAAAATATATATTGAAACAAGAAATGACTTAAGTAACTAATATTTTTATAAATATATATATAAAAAAGCATATGCCATTCATAAATTTCTATGCAAAGAATTATTAAACATTGCATTGATACTTCGGTAAATTCATGGATTTAGGCTTAACAGCAAAAAAGCCTCCAGTCCTGGATAGATACTCGCAAAAGAAACTGCTGGCCTTTACAATAAGCGTGCGTTAGCACTTCCCATTGTGAAAAGGTTAAAGATAATATATTACTTATATTCCTTTTCTATTTTATAAAAAATTTATTAGCCTTCATATTCCTCTTGTTTTCTCATTCTTCTTTGCAGAAAATTCTTTTTGATTTTTTCTTTTCTGACTGTCAATTATAATGAAAATAAGATTGAAACATTAGTGTGTAAAATAGAAGCCATAATCATGCATTGTAATTTCAAGAATTTTTAATGTACTATATAAGTTGTAATTTTGTTACAAAATTTCATAAATGTGTATTTGTGAACTTGAATTCATAAATTATCATTAGTGCTTGAGATTTTCAACCAAGATATAGCATTAACAAATAAATAAATGCTGCAAATCAGTTATGTATCAAAATTATTTAATTGCATATATCTAAAGATAATATTTTTCACCTTTTTATTCTAAATATGAAATTAAAAAAGGTTGGTAAAGTTCCTATTTAGTTTATGGGTATTGAATCTTAATTTTAATTATTTGAATCAGGATGTCAATTTTTTTTATATAAAAATCTTTGATCATTCATCGCTTGATATTATATCCATTTAATTATCATACATTAGCATTTTAACTATTTTTCTTATTCTGAATACTTAAAGTATATATGATAAGTAGTAATTATTTTTGTTCTAAATATAATTTAAGTTTCTAATTATTTAATATATAATAACTTTGTACTCTCTTTCAATATTGATGTACCGTCACTTGAATAAGTTTATATATATTAAAAATATTAATCTTGAATTTAATATGAATAAGTGAATTCAATTTTCAAAACATAATATTAATCATAGAAAGAGCTATGTGGCTTTATAAGGTAAAATTCATATCATTAGTTTTATTTTGCAGGTATTTAATATAATTCTATTTGCAAATTTAGGAGCTGAATTTTCAACTGTTTGGTTTTCAGTTCAGAAATTTACCTTCCACCTTTGGCATGGATCTAGCCTGATATGTAAACCTAAATATCATAATCTAATTAAATTTCATGAAATCAATTTTAAATTATAGAATAGTCATTAGATATTACAAAATAGTGACTTAAATTGATTCAATAATAGCAGAAGTATTGTATGTCGAATAAACTTGATATAATTTTAAAAGAAAGCAAAAATTATACAAATGCAAACAAATTCTTGGAATGAAAACACATATATAATTTGTATATATACTTATTATGATCCTAACATTTTTACCATTTTCATTCGAGGAAAGGAAGAAATCGTATGTAGAGTTTGACAAGTGATGTTTCAGTGTGGCAAATATTATCACAATGACCATTGACTAATAAATCATGTACATTTATGTATTTATCTTTCACTGTAATTACACATTGGACTTTTTGCAACAATGTGAATGTTTGTAAGTAGAAGACAGTAATAATTGGAAAGATATCTAAGAATTGTCTGTCCAGATATCTAACTATGCTTTTCAGTTTAGATATCATGTGTCTAAAAATTACTATTGAACTGTATACCAAACTTTTTTCCAACGATCATTTTTCAATATAAATGTATTTAAGCTTAAACTTTCAAGCATTACTTAATGAAAATTTTTATTCTGACAGGATTGAAATAATTTTTAGTTCCATTACAAGATATAATATCAATCTCAAAACTATTTTCTTTCATTTTCAGATCATAATTTTGAATATCAGAGAATTTTCTTCATTCTGTATTCACGTAAGGTGGATTTTGTTTTTCAAAGTATTTTATTTTTCTTTTTGCTTACATTTATTAGCTTGTTATTAATTATGTTATTTTTTATCCATATGTTATACAAATAAAAATTTTAATTGTAGTTTGATTTGATGTTAGTATCTATCTTATTAGAAGTATCTAACTTTCTTAGTGACACGTTAGATTTACCATTTTGTAAGTAGAACGCCTTAATTATCATGGATCTGTAAATGTTTTTGTTAAAATCATCAAACTTATGTCATTTAAAACTTAATTCCATTGTATTTTATCTTTTTGTGTTATCTGCACGCGCTATCAAATTGAAGGTGGAAATTACAACATGTGTATACAACATACAACTGTCATTTTATTTTTCTGTATAAAAATTCATTATTTACATGTATATCCTGTTAATGTATGTAGTTATGTATATGATTTCTTTGCTTAAATTAAATAAAATCATATCCACACAATTATATGCAAATAATTACTTGAAGTATTTCTACTTAATTAAAAGTTATAATTCCCCTTTAATTTCAATTTCCATTGCAATTAATATAATGGAATATTAGTGTCTAATGAATCTTATGTAATAACTAATAAACATGTCTAATTTATTTTAAAGAATTTTAACAAACTCTAAGAATTTTATTATTATTCAAAATAAGATATAAGACATCAAATTTATAGAGAATGTAAAATTGCACAAATATGTTATTTTCTCCCATATTCCAAGAATCTTCAAATGTTAATATACTCTTTGTTGCACATTTGATTTTAAAGTCTGTATTTCTTCTTTGAAAATTTTTAATCTGCAACTTAAACTGAACAAAGGATTATGTGATTCATTTTATGTTAACATATAAAAGTATATAATAAGTTATTGATCAAATTATTCAAACATGCAAATTTTAAATAGTCTTGAGAAAATTGTGCAGTGTGTAATTTGGCAAATATGACTTACACATTAATGTGGAATCTTCATTTAATTATCAATGCTAATATCTAAGATAATAGTTTTACAAATTCTTGCTTAAAATATCAAAATATGCTATAAATATTTGATGATTTAAGACAGCATTATAAATAACCAAAAAAATTTCATTATAAATATTGTGAAAAGGAAAAGTTTTGTGACAATACAAATATAAATGTAAATTATAATTATTTTAAAGCTTTTTTTTTTTTTTTTTTTTTTTTTTTGAAATATTAATTAACTTATCTAGCTCCATCTTGTAGTACATATGTAATACTCATCTTGCTAATAATCCATATTGTGCAAATTCCTTTTGAATTTAAATGAAGAACTCAGTATAACTCTAGATTTTTTCCATTTTGCAATAATTTATAAACAACTAACTCTTAATGTTTTTTAATAATTGTATTATTTTTTTTGAATTAGGAAATATATTGATATTTTTGACATTATTGTATCACAAAAAATCAGTATATTTTTTAATATAACGAAAAATAATTTAATACATTTTAAAGGTATCTCATTCAAAAATTAGTACTTTAAATCTATAAAACTTACATAATTTTTTGGAATTCTACCTTTTCTTTATGGTAACAGAATAATTATCTAAGATTAATTTTTTATAAAGAAATTAGCATTTTTTTCCTATTATTAAACAATATTTTTTAGCAATTCTTTTGAATAACCAATGGACAAAAATGAATGGTTTACTCTCCAGATTATTCATAGCTTTTAATACAATTATCCCATATTTATAATATCAGATTTTTGATAAAATAAAAAAAAAATACAACTCAATTTTTTTTTTAAAATTGTAAACGTTAGCTTTGTACATTTACTTTACACCATTGTAAGCATTTAATTTGAGATATTATATAAAAGGTTGTATTTTTAAGGAAATTTGCAGGTGTTTATCTCTTGTGTAAATTTTAAAAATAGAATATTTTAAACGAATTTAAGTGTTTTTGCAAAATTATCAAATTGACAAATAAAATATTCACATTTGCTATAATTTGTAAATAGCAGTTAAAGATTTTTCGCTCAAAAAATTTGTTAATTCCTTAATTATTTGGAAAGTAAAATTTTAATACTGTATAAAAAATATTGAATAATTTTTAAGTTCTTTTAATAAGGCTAGTTTTTTAACAATACAATCTTTTTTAAAACTGTACATAATTTGTTTAAAGTTAGTCAAACTGATAATTTAATAGTTTAAATTCTGGACTTCTATTTAACAATTTTTAATTGAAATTGCCATATTTAGCATTAATGTTTGTAAGGGTTTAGAATTCTCTTTAAATTCAAGTTATCTCATGTGTATAAAAGAATAACAAGTGTGTAAAATAAATTAAATAAACAAAATGTTTTATTATTTATCTTTTATCTTATTTTTAAGAAAACATTATTTTTATAAAATATGTAACTAATGACATGCTGTAAGGAATAATGTATTTAAATTTTAGCTCATTTACTCCATTCTATTTTCTAATTAATAACTTCACAAAAATTTATATATATATATATATTATCAATTTTTATCTGAAACTTTTATACATATCAGTAAATTGTATGCAATTATTTTAAATTTTCTTTTTTTCTATATTGTACAGTTCTGTGCTATGAAAGAAACATCTTGTTTTTCTGTTAATTTTTTTTTATCTATATTTATGTTAATATACATTGTATAACATATCCCAAGGTTTTTATGTGTCACTTGTTGAATCATTAATTTTCACTATTATTTAATTTCTTAAGCAAAAACTATGGGAAAATTTTCATTTTTTGTTTTTATGATTAGTAATAAATTACAGCAATTTCTTTTGATAAAAACATGGCCAGCATAATGTTAGTTAGTAAAAAAATACCTATTTATATAAGTGTTAGATATACTTGCTTATTATGTGTACAATTATTTTTACATATGTTCTTTCATTTGAAAAGATTTAATTCCTTGTGGAAAATATTTATCATTATTATATTTGTACTCAGTTCAAGTTTACAAGGCTCATTATTTTTAAAGTTTTGATTTCTATATATATATATATATATATATATATATATATATATATATATAT
>JAPDSC010101867.1:185971-198770 GCA_026290005.1 Latrodectus geometricus | reverse complement strand
TATATATATATATATATATATATATATATATATATATATATATATGTTTTGACTTTAGTTAGGAAAAATTTTAATTACTTACTCATTATATAATTAATAATATATTTTTAAATGCATTAAAGAATTACTGTAATACATTAAGAAATACCATAACACATTTTGATTCAGTTATTTTAATTTATGAAAATATTTTGATTATCTGTTTTGTTTAAGAAACAAACACATCCCGTTGTTATAAACACTTACAGAAATTATTTTCATCAATGATACAAAACATTTATATTTTGTTTCGATTGAAAATATATTATTTTAGAAAAAGATAATATGACTTTATGGATTTATAAATTTTATACTGATCAAAAAAATAACCTATGTAAAAAAAATATTCAGATTTAATTTCTTAAGCAATCTACTTGTGAAACATTTTTCTTTTAGTATAAATATTAAAGGATTATTATATTGTAAAAACTCTTCGTGCATGTATAACTAGTTTTTGTTTACTTTATTCTATCAAATGTATAGAATTAAAATTCATTTCCTATTTTCAGCATAAAAATAAATTTTTGGAAATATGCTTCAAACTTATGTATATAAAATAAAATAAAAGCTATATTGTTTACCTTATTTAAAATGGAAGTTTTTGTTGAATATTTTTATCATTTTTTCCTCTGTTTATTATTCAAATGTAAGCTTTCAATTAACAAATATTGATGAAGCTTTATTTGTGTAACAAGTTTAGTATTTTTCTATAACATTAATCCTAATGAAATATCAGCATGAAGTTTTAAAACTTTACAATATATATTGATGTATATAAAACTTTGCTATTTAGTAGCTTTTTTTTGTAGCTTTAAAAGCTATATTCTGTGAAAAAATATCATAAATGTTACTTCATCACTTATATCATAATGTTATAATGATCATGTTATAACTATAATTAAGAGTTTCAATATTATTGCTTCTCTATGAAGTTTATATTTTTTTACTTCAGAGAAAGTATTTTAATTCCCAGACTGAACATTAATCTTTTTTGAATAATTGTGACCTCTCTCTTTCATGACCTGATTTGAAACTCTTTTTAGCTAAATGTATTTTTATGTGTCAAAAGTGACATAAAATAGTAAAGCTATCAAACTTGGAAAATTGTCCAATTCACCATGCCATATTTATAAAGCACTGCTTTAAAAATTAAAAAGAACTTATTGTTTTAACTGAATAATAATAATCTCAAATGAAATATGTCATTTATCAACATTGATGTTATCTGAGAAAGACATAAAATTCTAAAAATATTAAGGATATTATAAGATATTTTTCAAATCAGTTTAAGTTGATTATTTTATAAATTTTTAAATGCCGAAAATTTTATTTGAATATAAATAATTTATTATTTAGATTCTTTTTCATTTATTATTACACAGTTATTATTTGTAACTAATATTCATTTGATAAAACAATAAGTAACAATTCTATTGTTTCTTTTACTGAACTGGTAGCTGAATGGCTAGCGCTCTTGCCTCTGGTTCAACAATTTGTCTGTTCAAATTCCACCTTGGACTTGAATGTTGTAGCAGTTTAGATTTCATTTTAAACAGTAGGTCCGTAGTCTAATTAGCCTTTGCATGCAACAAATAAACCAAAACATAAATAAATAAAATAATTAAATTAAAATATTTTATATATGAAGATCAATATTAGGAACAGTAAAAATACCATAGTTTCATTTTTTCTAAATAGATTTATGCTATGAAAGTAATATGCTAAAGTAATATGAAACAAGTATAGTGGAAAATTTATCTGATACCAAAAGAAATTCACTTGCTAATCTACATTGATGATATCCAATGTTTGTAACAGTTTTAGCATAAACCACAATTTCATAAATACTTTTTTCAGTTTTTTATTTAGAAAAAGTGGTTTCTTTCATAAAAGATGAAAAATCTTAAGTTAACTTGATTTACTGGAATGCCTGACTTAATATTCTAAGTTATGGACTTCATATAATTTATAAGGAATTTCATTTATAAATACCAGATGGTTTATATAAAAATGTTAAATATCGACCACAGAAGTTTTGTATATTATTAGAAAACAATTTGATATAAGAATTAGAAAACAATTTGAAAATATAAGGTATAGATGAATTCTGAAACATTTAATTTTAATGTCTTAATTTACATTACCTTTGTTATATGATATTTTATTTTAATGTTGTATTTCATACAATTCTGCTTGTGGAGAACCTGTAAATTTTATGCTTAAATCTAATGAAATAACCATGAACAATGCATTGCAACATCAACATTTCATTATTATAATAAATCAATATTTCTTTATTGCAATAATAATCCTTGAGGAATGAGAACATTCCTCTTGTATTTGTCTTCCTCAAATTATCAATAACTTAATTGCATTCATGAAATACAAGTTCACAGCAGTTTATACAACATTATAACTCTGAATTCTTTTTAAATGCTATCTTTTTTGTCACACTGTAACATGTGTTTTGAAGCTAGGATTAGCAAAAAAAAATTATATTTAAGATATAACTTTATCTTTTAGATCATATAATTAAGTAATTTATTTATTTTTCTTTATATAATATCAGTTTATTAATATCACAAAGTTCCAGCATTTAAGTTAAGTAATATTAAGTACAAAAGATTTCTTTAAGAGTAGTTAGTTTAAAAATAATAACTATTATTTAGAGAAATATTAAGAAATGGTAAATCACAAAACATGGATATTTTGATGTCTTTAAATATGTCAAAAGTTTATATTTAAATAGTAATTAATATATATTGTGTGAAAAGTCAATAAAATAGACAATGTTTATTGAAAAAAAATAATGTTGATTTAATAATCATGAAAATATATTTTTAACAAAGCTAATGATAAAATGTGGTTTTTCATCTAAAATTTTTACCTACTTCTCAAATGCTTCAGCACCAGTCAAATATTTAAACAAAGTAATCAAAAATGATTTTATTTAAATTGGCATAGTTAAAAATTACAAATAACTATACATTGTAATTTATTTATATTTGATTACAAAAATATATATAACAAGAACATTTTTAAAGTTATTTGATAAAATCTATTATAATTATCAAAGAAATTAAGAAATATTTAAGTAAATTAAACAAATTTTTGTTTTATATAGAAATTTAGCAAAATTCCATTGGTATAAGCAAACTACCATATATCGTAACTTCTCTGATAATCAAAGAAAGACTGCATATCGTTACAAGTTTTTTGTGAATAATCCTCAACCCGCAACTAAGTAAATATTAATTTTCATCCAAAATTGGTAATTTTCTTATAGAATTAACTTTAGTAGTATATTATTTTTTTTTAAAGATTGCTTTGTTAAAATAATAGTTTCAAGATTATTGATGCTATAAATAACTAAGCAATGTTAATTTAAAATGGTAGCTTAAAAATGACGCAGTTCTACAAATGTTCTCATTAGCGATTTTTGTTAACAGAATTTGAAATTGAAATTCAGCAGTGCAAATTAATGCAATAAATTACAGAATTAAATATAACAAAATATTTATGTATAGCATTTGTTTATTGAAAATAATGCCATATATATATATCATTTTGAAAATAAATATCACAAATATTAACAATAATAATCTTAACATTGTTGTTTTGATCATAAAAACATTAAAAATTATCTTACATATTACGATTATGAAAATTATAAAAAAAATTTTAGCTGGAAGCTTAGATTTTGTTTTCAAAATTTATCTATAAAGTTTATAAATGAAAATTACTTTTAACATTAATAATGGCGATTGAATTTATTTATCGAAAAAAAGCATTTCCTAAAATTAAATGTTTGAATGTATTCATTAATACTTCTGCTGCATCACTATCTCTACAATATTATTCACAAAAGTATTTAAAAATGTTACTCAATTATTAGAACACAAAATTTGAATAAAAGCTGTGTTCTAAATGTTTTTTAAGGAATTTATAAATTTAGATGTTTAAATATAAATCATCTCTTAAAAATATATTTTCTGATAAAATAAAAAAGTAATTATTAAACAAACAAAACTGGAAAAGTAAATACTATTATATAATAATGTACAATTGTTGCTACAAAATAATAATAAAGCAATGGTAATTTTCTGTTAAAGCTTTTTGTTATGAATTCAGTCTTTGTTTTAATTATACAGGAATGCTTATAAAGCAATACAGGTCCCATGATTCATAAAAGTTTTATTAATTTCTTTTTTAATTTTAAGTTCTGTCTTATTGCCAAGTTTCTTTTATATCAAATAACATGGTACATTACTGAATGTAGTTAACCAAAAAACATTCAGTAATGTACCATTCAAAATAGAAATTTATAAGTGCCGACCAGTGTTCATGGTAATTAAAAAAATTTATGAATTCTCATGATAATTTTTAGATTGGTGTATGACTGGAAACTGACTAATTTCCATAGCAAATTCAATTAACTATATAACATTTTATCAAACTGATAGAAGACTCCAGAGAATTATTTTTTGGACATCATATGGTTTGATATAGGGAGCAGTGGTGTTGTCGAGCCAAAACGCTCAGGAACGTCGTTCCGGTACTTCCTTTTTGGACCGGAACTAAAGATGATTTCTGATAACGAAAATTGGCTGACGTATTGAAAAAAAAATTTAAAAGAATTGCTGATTTTTTTTTTCTAATTTTTGAAGAATTTTTAAATGTATTATTATAAACAAGGGTTTGAACCGAACCCGAACCAATACAATGTAATAATAAGATTAATAAATACTAATGTTAGTTATAATAAATACTATAGGTAAAATATTCTATGCTCGCTACCTAAGTCAAAGTGTCGATTAAAAAGTGTTAGGCAGGCCGCACATTGAGGCAGCATGCCTCCAACGCGCACCTATCGCTTCCAGATTCAGTAATAGGAATATTATTTTAAAAGAACAAAGAAATAGAATATTAATTGAAAATCTAACAAATCTTTTATTTATAAAAATGAATGGCCTACCACAACAATTAATTAAACCAGATTATGTAAAAACTTGGTTAAGGTCTCATCGTTCAGCGGATGACAACAAAACAAGGAAAATTCAACCACAAGATCCTGAAATTAGTCCTATTTGGAATATTTTATAAAAACCATTAGTGTTTTCATGTATTGTTAAAAATATTTATGCAATATTGTTTGAGTATCTATATACTATGCGCTATGCGTATTTTATAATTTGTTAACTAATTTTTATTAAACGTTCCTATTGTAATAAACATATATATACGTATACACAAAATGGGTGTCGTAATGATTTTCGTTTCCTTTCCTTTTTATGCTATATACAGGCCGATCCTGGCGTCAGGTGAAAATTTGGGGAAATCTCCCCGTCGTCGTCAAATTTGGGACATAAGACCTTTAAAAAAAAAAAAAAAAAAAAAAAAAAAAAAAACCCGCCCGCAGCCAGGATTATTATGGAAAATCCCCCCTCCCCAGTCGTTAAATTTGGAACATGAGACCGCACAGAACGGCCACCTACCCAGGATCGGCCCTGTCTATATATATATAGCATTCCGTTATAAATATTCTGTTATAAATATATATGCGTTCCAGTAAAAAAAAATTAGCACAACACCACTGATAGGGAGTGAGTTCTTAATGTATTATGTTTTTATGCATATTTCAAATTTTGAGAGTGTGCAGTAAACAAAAAAATTGTAAAAATAATGTCTTTTCAAGAAATTTCCTCTTATATTTTACTGAAGCAGTCACAATGACAAAGAAAAATACAATAAAATTATTGTGTGCAAACAGTTTGAATACATTTCAATATGCTGTAATAGGTATGAACCAGTTCCTTCTTCTAGTTTATCCTTCTACTTTTGAAAACTTAATATTAAGAATCACTTTTGGTCTTGTTCTAGTTTTGATTTAAAGGGTTTCTTATAATGCAAAGTTCCTGTGGAATCCCAAAATCAGTTAGGAATTTTAATCATAAATGTGTGTAATCAGATTAAGCTACATAAAATTGCTAACATCTTCAATTTCTAGCATGAAAATTAAAGTAACTGCATGTGTCTACTATTCCCAACCCCCAGATACCTAAAGATTGCTCCAAGACCAATTCTTTTGTTTTCTTTTCATCCAGTAGAAACTTCAAATCGGAAGAATCTGGTTTGAAATATATAATTTACTATTTATTTGTAGAGAATTTTTTTAACCCCTTAACACATTTATTTATTTTAAAAAAATCAAAAAAAAATATTAATTTTTATTTAAGAAAATACACATTAGAGCTTTGTTTTGGCAAAAATACAGAATCAATACTTTTGATTTTGATACACATTGCAAAATTTATAATTATTATATAATTGACTATTGGATCAGCTTGATTGTTCCACATATTGTTGTTACTAAAATTAATTTAATTTAAAATATGCTAAGATATCAAAATAACCCACCAAATTAAAAGTTTAATCAGAAATACCAATGAATGGAAACCTTTGAGGAGATGAATTTGTTTGAACATTGCTTATCTTGCTCCCATCAAAGGCTATATCTTCAAAATCACTATAATTACTATTTTCTGACATTTGCATATTTAGATTCCAAATTGCTCATTCAAGAAGTCAAAAAGTCAATTTTGTGATTTACATGAATACATTCAATAATGATTCCAAATTAATTAACCTTTCTAAAAAGGAATTCTAATTAATGCAATAAATAATCAGTATAAAATAATATTAAAATGAGAATTATTTCTTAATCAATATGAATGAAATATCTAAATATTGTAGCACATTGTACAAATTATTTGGAGAAAATATTCAGAAAATCACATTTATGAAATCACCTGTCACACCATTGTTTCGGTAATCAAATGGCTGTGCATGCCTGCAATATCACATAAACACTAGAATTTTATAAATTATTAAATCTTCATTGATTAAATAGGCAAAATATGTATTTCATAAAAGTGATCCCTTAAGATTAAAAAAGTTTTGCCCAATATGCTTTTTTGAAAAAATATTTAAACACTTTGTGTCATAGATTGTCATTTAATCTTCATAAACATAATAAGTATTATTGCTTAATTGTTTAGAAAAGTTCATAATATAATTATCTGCTAACCACAGCACTACTTGCCCTTTGATGACTGAAAACCCAGCCCTTAAATTTGTATACTCTGTCTTGCATCTTTTTCCATTGAACACAGTTCACTCAAATGTTGCAGTTGGGGAAGTATGTTGCCTTTACCAATTCATTTTATAAAAAAATAAGGCAGAAAGCAATTCATTTGTTAGTATTTATAAAAAGATAAGTCATTATTTTTAATGATTATCTACTCACAAAACTGTGTGTAGAAGACTAAAAAATCATAACTATATGATATGTTAAAAACATTCTTGTAGTTCTCGCCAATCTTGGCTTCAACTGATAGGGGTTAAAAAGTATAATTTTTTTCACTGATAATAAATTAACATGTTTAATCATTATAAATAACATTAGAATTGAAATACTGGCATAAGTGTATAATATCATCACACATTATATGCCTAACAAGCATTATCCATTCAGATATCAAAAGGTCTAAGACTTTCCAAATCAAAATAAATTAACTTGTCATTTATTACACTTACAAGTGTGCCACTTTAAAAAATTACCAAGACAGAAAACTTCAAATTAAAATATTCATTGATCATCTTATGCAATTTTACAATATAATTAATTAGTGTGATAAATTTGTATTTTAAAAAAATATTGTAGTTTTTTTTTTTTTTTTTTTTTGTGAGAAAAATTATTTTCTATGGCACTATAATTTTTTGATATTAAAAAATCTTAAATCTTATAATCCAACAGGTATCATAGAAGAGTTGTATTTTTTACTCCGAAGAAATTCTTTATTAAAATACGTTTGTACAAATTTAAATGAAAATAATCTTATTAGTCCAACAATACCATTAAAAAAAATTTATTTTTCCTATATTGATTTAAAAAAAAATTTTTTTTCTCTCCAAGTCCTGAAATTTTCTTACATATAAATCATTTAAGTATTATCTCATTTAATTCTTTTTTTATATGATAAGAAACTAATGTAATAAACTATCAATATATCATTTAATTTATGAAATGTTTCACTTACAGAAGCATCTGTAGAATATCTATTTTCAATAGGTTGTGCAAAATAAGTTCACTTGAAAAATCAAAAGTTGCTTGAATAAAATGCAAGTAAATCTGCAGTTCAATAAACAAATATTATTCAAATTATTTCATTAAAAGTCCAAAAGCAAAACAGAGAACCATGTAATTTATGAACCACATTCCCACATGTTTCAAAATCGCAATCTAAACACCATCCATCCCATCTCTTCATAGAAAAAGGTTTAATATACAATTTTTTTAATATTCATGGTTAAATATCGAATAAACATTTATTTACTTTACAAATAATACCAATTTATTCTCCTCATTAATAACTTTAATGGTATTAATTATTTTATGCTCATTTTAAATACAGATTCATCAATATTTAGTAAATTTTATTCACTAAACTCTCCCTTATGCCTTTTTGCTACACTGTTAAGTTTTTATACATATTGCACAAGTTTTCCAATCTTAAGTGGCCAAAGTTTATTTATTAACTAATCTTTGTATGAGCTAAATAATTTTAAGAAGAGTAAAAGCAAATGTTTTCATCAAAAAATGCAATGATAATTAATATATCCTTTATTGCATACAAGAAGTTTTCAGACCCTAAGATACATCACAACTAGTCTCATTACAATAGCACTCAGATTGTATGATGAGAATGATAAATTTCACTCTGAAATCCAGGTAAATTTTGGATAAAATTTATCTCATATAGTCTTTCTAACTGAATTATTTTCACAAATTGATTTAAAAAAATTTTTGAATTGAAGTCTTTACTTCAAAAACTTTTAAAAGAGGGAAATGCATCCCCAGGTTGAAAAAGTAATAACCATGTAGTCACATAATAATGTACAAGATAAATATAATTAAATCAATTGATTTCTATATATTCACAACAAGGAGCTGGATTAATTTACTTAATTTTGATACTCTACAACTCTGAAGAATATGTAATAGTATACCAAGAGAGCAATTTGGACACAATCCTTTCACTTCTATGTAAAAACATCTGTCTTTTAAGGAAATATATGGAAAAGTGATTAGATGTTCACATCACTTTTCCATATATGTTCCTGCAATAAAAAATTTCCTTATAGTGTAAAGCAACTATCTTTGTTATGAAGTCAATAAAAAATGTTCTTGGAATATCACACAAGCAAGAATTAAAGGTATTTATATAGCTTTTAAGTCTCTTGTCAAACTGCATCTTCAATAAGCATTACAGAATTTTTATCTCTATCTTATCTATTAATTATCTTATCTATTCTTATCTATTAAGTACACTGATTCTCACTAGAACCATGGTAGAACATGTACTCTTATTCTGAATCAGTAGAGTGAATGAAAAAGTTAATAATTTTAATCATTTTTAATTAAGTAAGTTATGCTATGAAACTGAAGCACCAATGAATATATATTTAATGATTCTCATAATAGTGCATGCATGACTTAGTGACCATCTTGTAATGTTTATATAGCATCACAGATTAATGTGTTAAGTTGAACTATTAGAATATCAGATGTGTGTGTGTAAAATTGTGTTGAAAAGTCATTATCCATACAAGGTCTGTTAATCAAGAGTCACAACTTGCAGATGAGGCTTAATTTGATAGGGTCTTGCAAATTGAAGTGAAACTTAAATCAATGCAAACATCCAGATTAAAAAGTGGAAGTTACACCAACAAGCAACTGAATTGAAAACCAGAGTACTAGCCATTCAGGATAGAAAAATTAATTTTCAAATTAATACATACTCTTAACATCTTTATTACCTCAAAAGTGATATACAGTATCAACAAAATTTCTAAGCATAATTTTGATAAGCAGATTTGACAATTTAAAAGGACTGATCAAAGATTTTTGTGAAAAATTGTTCTTTGGGTGTACATTCTTGGTATATAAAATTTTAAGTCTATGTAGATTAGAAATTATCATAACAATATTTATAAAAAATCAATTTTGGGTATAAGAATTTAGGTGAAATTTTCACTAAACATTAAAAACTTTTTTCATCTCAAGAACCATCGATTTTCTAATCTAACAGAACAATTATTTATTCTCAGAATCTTACATATAAATTGTATTATTTTTAATACAAATCTACAATTTTGTTTAAGAGTAATTAATAATCACTCTATAATTGGAGGAATTAATCATGGGTATTCTAAATCTATGTTATTTTAAAATCCATTCAGTTTATAATTTAGATGAGTTTTTACAATGAGAGTACACTAATTGAAAAAGTTTTACATTATCTTCCATTCATTCAGTTTACATACCCTAGTTGTAACAAATCTCTGTATATTTATAACAATTTAACTAAACATATTTTGCTGTACAATTGAATATCACTGCATTTATCTATACAAAAAAAAAAATTCAAGTATCTCCTACAAAAAAACTATATTTAAGACCTTGGCTTTATTTGATATTAGTCAGAAAAATATTATATCAAAAATTGAGAAAATAGCAATTTGTTATTACTTAAAACCCTTTAGGACAATTTTTCAATATTTAAAAACTAATCATGGTTGCTAAAAATTATATACAGATTTACCACATCACTTTTGAGTGCTGCCAAATTCTAGAAATGTGTATTGTAAAATTTATTATGCTTTTTTTATTACGAGTAAGATAATAAATGTACTGTTGTTTTTGTAGTATAAGTTATTTTATTTTACATTCAAAATTATAATCATAAGCTATTTCACACAGTGCATTATTGGCAAGTAAACAACTTTTAAACTTATCTTGGTGTGCCCTTAAATTTTGAAATATTTAAAAGTGTGCTATGACAAAAAAAAGTTGAGAATTACTGTTGTAGTCTTCTTAATATTCTTCTTCAATCAGCACAGTAATTTTTTTTATTTTATAAACTTCATTTCATTTGATTTTCTAATCTATAGTTACTTTTTTCCCATAAGGTTTTACAGCATAAAAGTAGATTATAAATCACCACAAATATTAACATCCAAGATGGATATCAACCTACAAGTTTTAAACTTTAATTTAAAGTTGATCATTATGGTTTGGTTGGTTAGGGCATCATTCTCATTATTAGAAAGTTGAATTTGAATCCTGATTTCACCTTCGTCCTGTTCACCAAAAGTACATTAAATAGTACTTTTGGTGAACAGGACGGAGCACAGGGAATAACAGGGGCACATTAAATAGATCATGGTCACAATGTCCTTCATATTAAATAACTCTGAGGGTGGCAGGTTAAATATTTAGTGTGTCTTCTGTTAAGTATCTGCTTCTAAATTACAAAGACTCTAGAGGTCAGTAGAACTGACTACTTCCATCTAACTGGTAGAGCCCAACTCGGGTCTAGGTACAGGAAAGTATACTGGTGAAACAACTCAAATTCAGTTGATAACTTAACACTTGATAGACTGAAACATTCATTAAATCTATTCTAGTATTCATTTAATCAATTTCAGTTTAATTGATGTGTAAAATAAATTTGATTTGAAAGACTGTAAGAAATAACTGTATATAATTTCTTTTTTTGTCAACTTTTTTGCTCTATCTTTAAGGGGACCCTAAACTATATCAATCAGAAATAAACTAAAGTAAGTAAAGTTTGGATTAATTAATTTATGTCATATTAAACATCACAAATGTAAAAACTATTTTAAATTATTTCAGTTTTAAAATAGTTACTCAAAAGTGTTTACATTAGTATAATTCTCAACAATAAAAGTAGTCAAGAATACAAAAAAAGCTAGATTTATTTTTATAAAAATAAACATTTGAACAGTAAAAATAACATATATTCTAACTTTCATAAGGCAGAATAGCATAAAATAAGCATTTTACTTTTCTAATGATAAAATATAATATCTTATTTTTGTTATGTACAGAACAAGTTTAAGTTTTAAAACTGCAATAGATTTTCATCAGTTGTCTTTTGATAACTCTTTTTCAGACATTTTCATTCTAGTAAAAAAATTATATTAAAGATTGTTTTCCATTCAATCTATCTTTCAAGGAAGGCATGCGTAAAATAAGAGTATTCCCAAAATACTCAATAATATTGTTACAAGTGTCGAAAATTACAGATTCATCCCCTATTTTGTCACAAATAAAAGAATTAGAAAGTTTTGAATTTTTGAGAGTGCACAAATGAATTTGAGATGACTGCTCAGCTTCGTGTAAATAATGTTTCAAAAACAATTCACAAGCATCAAGAAGTTTGTTATAAACTGCAGTTGCCATATTTTTCATGTCCTCATGACTTGTGACTTCTAATTTTTCCGACGAAGCATTCTTGTAAGCAAGTTTAATTTCCAGTTTCTGAGAAAAATTAAGAAAAACATGAGGTATTACACAAGCTATGGCTGGGATTCCTATTTCAACTAAAGCAACTAGAGACCCATAACACTGTTGTAATTTGATTTCACTTGCTTCTAAAGGTGCTTGCAATTTACTCATTGAAAAATAAAAAAGAAATTTTAAATCTGGATTACTTGTTAAAATTTGACTAAGAAATTTAGCTGCAATATTCTGTAAAGAACAGTCTTCTTTCAGAGAAGATATGGCTGGCAGACGCTTAGTAACACAAAGAAGAACGAAGTTTGTGAGCTTAAATAAGTCTTCATTACGAAAATACAAACTAGGGTTGATGAAAAGGGAATACATCAAATGAAG
>JAPDSC010101867.1:165413-180971 GCA_026290005.1 Latrodectus geometricus | reverse complement strand
TAAGTTTTATCACAATAAAGCTGATAAAATGTCATCTAACAAAATTTGATCTTTTGGTGTTGCAATTTATTACTGCAAAAAATATTTTTAAAGGCATTTTAGGAAATTTCATATTAAAGATGAGATGTGAAGCAATTTCTTAAATTTTGTGTAGTGTACAAAATCAATTTTACTTCAAAAAATGATTTAGATGAGTGTATGAAATCTATACACCAACTATGATTCAAAACTATTACTCAAATTCCAAAAATACAATAGATGAGGGAATTCAAATATATATATACACACACATACTGAATCACAGAGGAAATGAGTGCTTAAAAATTTAATTTGTTGTATATCATAATTTACATTAATGAAAAATGTTTATTTATTCATATAAAAATTAATCAAGACATTTAATTTCCACAAGAAATTATTTTATACTTAAATAAATTTTTAAAATAGAAAGCATAAATTGCAAGAGAAAAAAATAAGAAATTTTATTTTTCTGGAATTCTAGAAATATCAAAATTATGAAATTAATTAGTTTAAAAATGTGTCATGAGATATTCTTTGTAAGAAGAGATTTAATGATAAATTATTTATAGTTAATTGTGCAATAAAGTTTTGATTTTTAAATTTCTATAACATTTCACAATTTTAAAAGAACATTTTGGATGAAGAATTTAATTGTTAGAATTAATTTAAGAATAAAAACAAAGCAAATGTGTAAAAATCTTGGGACATGTTGGTATTTAAAAATAGTAATTCACAATTTTCCATTGTAAATATTTTAATAAATTAAAATACTTCTATACACCTTATTGAAAATGAATTTTACTTAAAATTTAAAATAATTTCTGCAAGTTGATTTCATATTGCATAACCAGACAGATAAAAAATTTGGCTTTTTAAAATTTTCTTCATACTTTTCGTATAGATATATATATACAGTGTGAACATTCATTATTGCTGGAGGAAAAAATTTTGAATCTGAAGCAAATATCTTGATAGATGTGTTTCTGAATACTTGACTATCTCTATTAATAAATAATAAGTAGGATTGAATTTAGAACTCTACTCTATTCAAAAATAGAAATTTTACTATGGTGAGACATCATTGTCAATTATTTCATTACTTTTAAATATTCGGAATTTGTTTCTGATACATTTTTAATTAAAAGCAGTATACAGTTAAAAAAAAATTAATTAATTAAACTTATACCAGACCAGTATAAAATATAAGTTTACACATCGAAAAAATTCTAGAAAAAAACTAAATATCGTTACCCAACAACAACCGTAAAAGAATTTTAAATTGTGTATCTAAGTAAGAACTAGCTAATACATGTAAAATTTGTGACTAGTTTGATGACAAAAAAATTTAAATTCATTTATATATATTCATAAGGTATATATTTAATTATAAAGGTAGTTTTGTGGAAAATTTTTTTATTAATAAATAATATATAAGCAAAATATTGGTATATACTTTAATTTCTAGATTTTAAGCCTTTGTCAGTGTGTGAATCACCAGCCCCTCCCCTGTTGAACATTTTTCAGTTTATTAAACGATATATAAAAAGGTATACACCTAAGTCTGTTTTTACACGGTCTTTTTGTACACGGTTTTGATATAACACGGTTTGAAAATTGAATATTTTTAATTTTTTTACACGATTTTATTCCATTTAGCACGATTTGAAATTTTATGTACTTAAATTTTTTTTGTCAAATTTAATTTTTGCGAAGTATGTTCATATCACAAAAAAGTATTTATGAAAGAAAAAAGTCTGAAACCATCGATAGTTTGCGAACACTAGCTTAAAGATTTAAGTGAATTCCCCTTTAGCGCGTACAAACAAGTAGGGGAATTCCCTTTATGTGCATACAATAAAATTTACTAGTCAGAGCAATTGAAACGTGTTAATATTTTGTGAACTGTCAATGCAATAAGACGTGTTTGGTAAAGAAATTTTTTGCAGGCAAATTTGATTTTCCATTAAATTTAATTTTAACGCATTAAGATAAAAGGTAAGCCAAAAAATATTTTGTATTTATTCAGTTATTTATGTTTTTTAATTTTGTTAAATATTTTATGTATCCCTAAAAGGAAATGTCAGATATAAAACTAAAACGGAAGGCAATTTCTTTGGAAACCAAGATTAAAATTTTAGATCGCCTTCGAAATGGAGAAGGCTCAACTGCTCTTGGTACATTTAATTTATATTACTTTTAAGATTAGAGTGCATATCTTTTTTTATCATTAATTACTATGCTTGTGAAAATAAGCATTATATATTTGATTTAATAAAATAAACATGAATTCTTGTTCTTAAAAATTCTTGTTTTTCACTAATTTTAATAGGTTTTAGAGATTAGGAACAAATCACCCATTTTTGTATAAGATCAATGTCTTTTTTTACACGTTTTTTTTTTTACACGGCTTCTTCTGGAACCAATCTACCGTGTAAAAACAGACTTAGGTGTATATACTTGAAGTTTTTAAACTAATTTATAATTTGTGCAGATTACTAGCTAATCGACCTAAATGCTGATTTTAAATACAGCCTATATTGTAGGGGCGCACTTATTTTTGTCTTTGATATAATAATTTCATTTATACAATTTTTTTTTTCAAGGAATATTTCTAGTAATATTTTTTGTATCTCAGCAATAAAATCAACACACAACTCATATATAAACAAAGTTTAAAATTTAATCAATAATATATTATTTTTTCCAGCATTTTCCCAATTAAAGTTAAATTACTATATAAGACTGTGACTCACAGCAGATAGGAGATTAGAAACACCATAAAAAGAGAGCAGACTACGTTCTGTTTTATTTGTATACACTAATGCGCATGCGCGGAGTGAAGGAGCAGATTTCTTTTGCTCGATTTAACGTCAAGTGGATGCCAGCCAGTCTAACTTAAAGCAAGGCTTTCTAGAAATCATCTAGATGTTATCTAGGTGGGCTTGCTTAAAGTCGCTAAAAGCAATCAATGAATCATTTAATTAATAAAATGGCAAAATCAGTCATTTTTAAATAATTAGTTACTAACGTTACGTTGCAAGTTAAAGACGCTTTTTAAAAAACGTTATTAATTAACGCTTTTATAACGTTTTAGAAGTTATTCCAAGAAATCCCTTATACTGCCATGGAAATTCAGAGGTGAAAAAGAAGTAGTTTTCAGGCGCATGGATGCACAAAACTAGTTTTTTAATGGAAATGAGGTGTAAGGTGAGAGAATTTCGAAAATAACCGAATTAAAGAAATGAATTAATTAATTTTTTTACATATTTTATTTAATTTTTTAGGAATTTATTGCTTTATTCAACAGAGATAACGTTAATTTTAGATTCATTTTCATTTATTTATTTGGAAATCATTTTCATTTAATTATTTTTTATTTACTTTTTAGAAAATTGCAATTGATTAAATTAGGGTTATAAAATTTTTTGGGACCAATTAATTTTTCTCAATTAAAAAATTTTAAGCAATGTGTGTAAAAACAAAATTTTTATTTGTTGAGTCATTTTCTTCCGAATGATCTTAACTAATTATTATTAAATTCCTTATTACTTTAAATGCCTAAAATATGCTCAAATTTGAAGTCCTTTAAATCACACATAATTTATTTTCTTACAAGATGAACGTGCATATTCCATATCGTAATTCCAATTAAAAATACTTACAAACTAATCCCGATATCAAATACTATTCCATTTTTCTTTTCAACGAATAATTACTGTTGAATATTTGGGTTAAATTGCGGTTTAGGTCCCCTTCTTCGCCCACTCATGAATTTGAAATGCTTTTTCGTGTATGCTCATTAATTACTCTTTTGTTTTAACCTTTTCATTGGTCGCTAATTAAGTTTCACTTTGAATAGCGGTAAAATTTTCACAATGGCATCGGCGTTTTTCAAAACGTACAAAGCAGGGAACCTAAAGCACATTTTCATCAATATTTGACTCTTTTGCTCGAATACATCTTAAAATATTTATCTAATTAAAAACACAAATAATCTTAAAAAGTTGAATTTTTATCCAAATTTCCTAATTTTAATACTTTATCGACTCACAACAAATTGAGATTAATTACTATCCATTTACACTATCTATTAGTATTTATGGCAACATTAGAACCGATTCCATAATTTTCAAGTCACGAAAACATAATAACGATAGTTTAACCAGCGATATTTGATAAACTAATTTACATATAATAGTTAATCAAATATAGTATTGCTTCATTCTAACTTTTTACTCAAATTTTCGTTTTCATATAAATTATTTTAATAAAAAAGTAAATTGAATGTATGTAAACTACTGGCCATTAAAACTGCTACACCAGGAAGAAATGCAGATAACGAAATTATATTTATTGGACAAATATATTATACAAGAAATAACAAGTGATTAAATTTTCAAAAAATTTGGCTGGATAGATCCTGAGAAATCAGTACCCAGAACAACCACCTCTGGCAGTTATACGCCTGGGCATTGAGTCTAACAGAGATTGGAGTGCATGTACAGGTACAGATGCCCATGCAGCTTCAACACGATGTCACAGTTCATCAACCGTAGTGACTGGCGTTTGGTGACGAGCCAGTCGCTCGGCAACCATTGACCAGACGTTTTCTATTGGTGAAAGATCTGGAGAACGTGCTGGCCAGGGCAACAGCCAAACATGTTCCGTATCAAGGAAGGTCCGTACAATACCGGCAACATGCAGTCGGGCATTATCCTCCTGAAACGTAGGGTTTCGCAGGGCTCTAATAAAGAGTAGAGCCACGGGTCGTAACACACCACAAATGTAACGTGCACTGTTCAAAGCACCGCCAATGAGAACAAGAGGTGACCGAGACGTGTATCCAATGGTACCCCATACCATCACGCCGGTGATGGGCCGGTATGACGATGACGAATGCACGCTGCCAGTGTGCGTTCACCTCGATGCCGCCAAACACGGATGCGACCATCATGATGCTACAATTCGACCTTTATCAAAGTTAGAAACGTGCTGGTATGCATTTCTCTTTCTTACACGTGGTATCACAGCAACTTTTCACCAGGCAACAACGTTCAAATGCAATTTGTGTATGAGGAACCGGCTGAACAATTTCCTCATTTAAACACAATGTAGGTGTCGCTACTGGCGCCTGCTTCTTTGGAATGCACTGAAAAGCTAATCATTTGCATATCACAGCACCTTCTTCCCTTCGTATAAATTTCACGTCTGTAGCATATCGCCTTCTTTGTGTAGCAATTTTAATGGCCAGTAGTGTAGATGTCATATAATATATTTATGAACATAAATTATACTTGTGTATGTAGTTTAATAAATAATATGCTTAAATAATAAAAAATTACGTGTAAAAACCTCAATTTTCAGCACTTATTAGAATTTCTGAATTTGTCTCTTTTTGGTAAATCATACATTATTTCACTTTATACACGTGATTTTCTGTAAATTTTATCTTAAATATTTTTCCCAGAGGTTATTTCTTGTCATGAGGAAGAAACATAAGATCTATGTGGCATTAATAAAATGTGTGTGAATTTAAAGTACTTGCAATTAAACAATAAAAACCTGCGGCTTGAGTGACTACCAGGCTCGTCAGCAGGTGGTGGATAGCGAACATCCTGTAGTGATGACAGGATAACCTCTGAATAACATATAGAAGGTCGCGAACCAACTCCCGTAACCCAGGTGTTATGCGATCCGTGCCTTGGGTGAATGGCACTGCGGTTATAGTGTCTTAACAGAGCCTCTAGTGCGACTGGTGAACCTCTAGAGTATTTTGCCTTACCCAGCATCTCAGAATATACTGGGTGGACCTTTTCTGTTCCTGGGCTTTTTTTTTGAGTTAATTTATGGCTGATGAAGACAAAAACTTAACTCATATTACTGCTTTTGCAGGTAAAAAACCCGAAGTAGGCCATTCTGTTGAAGAAATGGATACTAAGGGAAAACCAACTGAAGGGGAAGAAATGGACCCTTCTTCAAAAGAGGTAGAGTTGACCTCTACACCATCAACATCCCAAGAGGGGCAGGAAGCCATTAGTAGCATGACTGCCTCCATGGAGGGAATTAAACTCAAAAAGAGACTTTCTGGAGCACAAAGAAAAAAACTCATTAAAGAGAAAAAAATCGCTGAGGGCACTTGGGTAGAAAAACACAAGCAAAAACAACAAGGCGAGAAAAGATCATGTCCAAGAATGGTACAAGACACTGCCCCTAAGACTGCCAAAAAAGGACTTGAAGGTACTACCTATAAGGAGACTTTGATGGTGGTCAAAATGGCGGTGATTCTTGAGGGACATCCTTCAAGTGGTTATCATATGAACAGGCTTTAGACCTGGAGTTGTTGATAACCAACAAAATCACAAGAAATGATAAGGGCATCGCCCCCACTTTTCTTTCTTGCAGACTAGATAATGGGGCACTTATTATCAATTGTTCAGATCTGGAGAGCTCTAAGTGACTGAAACAGACTGTCAATGAAATAAACCCCTGGCAGGAGCAAACTCTTTTGTTGGGTGAGGAAAGGAAACTTGTCAGAACTACTAAAATCATTGCTAAACTATCAAACGTCTGCAGCAAACTGGAGCCCAAAGAGCTCTTGAGGTAAATCGAGGCAAAAAATGGTTCGGTTTACCTCTACCGACTGGAATATATTCCATCGGAAGAATGAACCATCAGGACAGACCATCATCCTTAGCGTGAATGAAATGGATGCGGCTACACTTGGGAGAAGGGGATATAAATTTTATATTGGACTTCACCAAGTTCAAGCCAAAGTCCTTGACAAACCTTCAAAAACTGATGCGGATGAAGATTCTTCAAGCCAATATCCACCACAGTAGAAGTGGCATCACAAACATCGCTAAGAATTTTCTTGGTGAGGATTTTCACCTGGCCCTGATTCAAGAACCCTGGCTTGTCAGGGGCAGAGTCAGTGGCCTAAAGGAACAAAAGGTAAGCTCATTTATGATCTTAACAGTGAAGCTAGAGCCTGCATCCTTATAGATAAAGATATTGAGGTTTTACCTCTAACCGAGTTTATTCATAGGGACCTAACCGCAGTGAAAGTCAGACTCAACATAGAGGGAAAAGATAGAGAAATTGTTTTTGGCTCTGTTTATTTACCCTATGAAGAGAAGGCTCCACCTGATCCAACACTGCACAAACTCTTGCAGTTTTGTGCAGAACACAAATTGCAGGCAGTCCTTGGGCTAGACTGCAAATCTCATCATATCGTCTGGGGCAGCACAGACACGAACAAAAGAGGTGAGTGTCTTTTGGAATTTATTCTTAACTATGGTTTGGATATTTTAAACAAAGGCAACGATCCGACTTTTATAACTTCTAATCCATCTGAAGTAATCGACATTACTTTAGCAACACCGGCTATTAGTAAAAATATCACGAAATGGAAAGTTGATGGGAGACCATCAGGTTCAGACATCAAAACATCCACTTCGAAATAAACTCTAGTATAAATATTGACCGCCGCTTCAGGGACCCCATAAGGACCAATTGGAAGAATTTCCAAAAGGATATCATGGGGCTAACTAAACTGGGGGGAAATTATATTAGAGACAATTATGATCTAGAAGTCACAGCAGAAACTCTGCAGAGTGAAATTCTAGGCTCATACAATAAAAATTGCCCAATGCGTACCAAAAGAGCAAAGCCACAGTGTCCTTGGTGGAATAACTCTTTGGAAACTGAAAGGGCAAATGTTAGAAAACTTTTTAACAAAGCAAAGAATCATGGTGAATGGGACAACTACAAGAGAGTATTCACTAACTATAACAAAAATGTTAGGAAAAGCAAACAAGAATCCTGGAGAAAGTTCTGTGAAGAGGTGAATTCAATCTCTGAAGGAGCTAGACTCCAAAGAATACTTAGAAGGGATGAACCTATAATGGTTGGAACCTTAAAGGTAGGAGGATGGCAAATTTGCTAGTACCGGAAAATAAGTAATGGAAGTAATGGCCAAAACTCACTTTCCGGGAACCATTGATATTGATAGCAACGAAGGGCAGCATTTCATTGGTTCTGTAAAAAGAAGTCAAAGAAATCAATGGACCTATGCTAAGAGCATTATCAATCATGATAAAGTGAGGTGGGCTATTTCCACCTTCAAACCTCTCATGTGGACCTGACGGAATCATGCCTGTAATGATCCAGAAGGCAGGGGATCTTATTATCCCTGTGATAACTAGAATATACAGGGCTAGATTAGCACTGGGATGTATTCCAAAGCTATGGCAAAAGACTAGGATTGTTTTCATTCCTAAACCTGGAAAAAACTATGACCAGGCTAAGTCTTTTAGGCCAATAAGCTTATCTTCATTCTTTCTTAAAATTATGGAGAAAATCATTGATAGGCACATCAGAGATTACCTGGGTAGTAATAGTCCCTTGCATAATCTACAGTTTGCCTACAAACCTGGCAAATCTACAGAGACAACGTTACACAAGCTTGTAACTAAGATTGAGGACACTCTGGAGAGAAAGGAAATTGCCTTAGCCACTTTCCTAGATATCCAAGGTGCATTTGATAACACCTCTCATCTATCCATCCATAATGCCTTAAGGGATACAGGGATTGAATATGCAATTTGCTCATGGACTAGGACCCTGCTTTCGGATAGAACTATACAAATTAAAATCTTCAATGAGACATTTGAAAAGAAGACAACCAGAGGCTGTCCACAAGGAGGTGTATTATCACCATTACTTTGGAATCTGGTTGTAAATAGCCTATTAAAACATCTTAATTCCATAGGTTACTATACCCAGGGGTATACTGATGATATTGTCATACTCATCCTTGGAAAAGACTTTCACATAACTTGTCAACTAATGCAAAATGCTCTAAGTCAGGGCTTCTTAAACTGTGGGTCGCGACCCCCAGGGGGGTCGCAAAGATCTGATACTTTTCAATCATTATAAATAAAATTTTAAAATTAGTATACACACTACGTACAAATATAAATACAAATAAAAATCATACAAAATACTATTGTAGTTTTATTATAACTATTTTTTGAAAAAAGTGGCAATGCAAAACTGTTATGTAGGGCCTATAAATGAAAATATGGAAGTAGCATTTAAAATAATAAATACAACGCGCTCCTCGATTTTCCACTGAACGTTCGACATTGATGTCTGGCCGCCGGCGTCAGTGTTTGCAAGATATCTTAGTGATATTAAGTACTCAGACGCCGCGTCGGCTTACAGCTTACACATACAATATGGAAGCATAATCAAGCTAGGCTAGGCGAATCGGCATATTATTTTTATAAAAGAATAATAAAAAAAATTAAATGAAAGCTTCTTTTTCGGCGTCTTTGTGTTACGGTGCCTTTGTGCGCTGCACACTTTGAACACGCCATGCGTCGGGGTTGATCTGATCGTAATTTGTTGTCATTGCACTGGTAAAGATTCGAGTGTAGTTATTTTTCTGTTTGTACTTCAGTTTGGACTCAGCTTTGTCTTCGTAGTGACATGTGTGTATTTATTGTGTAATTTTCAGTTGGTGTTTTTAATTATTACGTTAAAGTTCAACTACATTTTGTTTAATTATTTATTATTATTTAACCATCATGGATAAATGGCTAATTAAAATTCCAACTAATAAGTCTGCCACGCCGTCACAACCAAATTGCAGTGCTTCAAATCCGACTTCTAGCAAAACAAAAAAAAGAAAATATGACGAATCATATTTGCAGTATGGCTTCACATGCTCTTCTCACAACAATGAAGAACAACCAGTGTGCTTAATTTGCAAAAAAGTTTTGGCTGCAGAAAGCATGAAACCGTCAAAACTGCAACGACATTTGAATACTAAACATGCAACGTTATCAAAAAAGCCAATAGAATATTTTGAGCATCTTTTGCAAACATCAAATAAAGAAAAGAACACTTTGGAGAAGTATGTTACTTTGAATGATAAATATCTATTGGCATCGTATGAAGTTTCGTATTTGATAGCAAAAACGAAAAAGCCTTTTACTATTGGAGAGCAACTTTTACTACCTGCAGCTATAAGAATGTCTGAAATTGTTCATGGAAAACAGTATGCTGCTGAAATTAGAAAAATTCCATTATCAAATGACACTGTGTCCAAAAGAATTTCAGACATTAGCAATGATCAATGCATTCCAAATGCCTTCAGACAGCATGGAAAGAACATACGTGTTTGAAAGACCATTCGAGTTAGTTTTTCTTACCAGGGAAGAATGGAAAATCAGAACGATTGAAATAAAAAGCAATGATCTTATCTGGTTTACTGATGGATAAAAAAAAGGCAACCTCTCAGGACTGGGGGTCTGTGGCGTGCCACCAAGATTGAGTCTTTATAAAGGGCTTGGGGAACATGCCACTGTCTTTCAGGCGGAGGTTCTTGCTATTACCAACTGTCTGCAGATAAATTTAAAGAAGGGCTACCAAGGTAAGCGTATTCTTATTTTCAGCGACAGTCAAGCTGCATTGATGGCTCTTTCCTCATTCCAAGTCAAATAAAAAATTGTAATGGAATGTAAAAATCTCCTTAAGGAACTGGCAAATGGGAATAAAATTATTCTTATTTGGGTGCCAGGGCACATAGGAATAGAAGTTAATGAAAGAGCTAATGAACTTGCAAAACAGGGATCCTCTTTCAATCCAATAGGAATGGAACCCTTTTGTGGGATCAACATGAAGACTACAAGGAAGGCCATTCAAAAATGGGAAAAACAGGAGATGAACAAAGTTTGGCGTGACTCTCCTGGACAGAAACATGCAAAAAGCATGATTTTCAATTCATCTGAGAAAATTGCATCTGAAATTCTTAGACTCCCAAGATTGAAGACTCAAGCAATTGTAGGCTTCATTACTGGGCACTATCATTTCAGGAAACACCTTCATACAAAGGGGCTTTTTAAACAGGAACCAATTTGTAGGAAATGCCACGCAGGGGTAGAATCAGCTCATCATATCCTATATGAGTGTGATGCTCTTGCCCTTACAAGATTCACTACTCTAGGTAATCCATATCCTAAAGAGTTACACCTAAACTCCATTGAGGGCCTATCAGACTTTATGAGCAAAGTAGATGACCCAAGACAATGGAACTAGGAAAAAATTGGGCTTGGAGCATGGTATAAAATGCAACAATGCAGAGGTACCACATATCTGACAAGCTCAAGAGAAGAAGAAACATTAAAAATGTATGTAAACTTCTCTGGTAAAATTGATAAAAATATTACTAAAATAATTCAGATGCAGTTTTACTATTATTGACAGTGAATAAATTTACATTTTTTAAAACTGTCTGCATACATGTAAAATATTTTTTGTTGTAAATACAGGATTGTAGATGCATGATAATTTATTTTGTGTAGTTTAGTCCGCAGAGTAATTTTAACGAACTTAATCAAAATTAACCACTTGCGCTGGAAAGACGTGCCACGCAGGTCGCATTGCTTTTGTCAAAGAATCGTCAATGACGTGGAATGTACGTCGTCATTATATACATATATAATAATATTCTACATAATAACGAGTTATTCTGGACTGTTTTAGTACATAAGTTGATGAATTTTTTCCCAGTGCAAGTGGCTAAATATGCAAGCATCTTTTGACATCAAAAGAGCGTAACTAAGTTGAACTAATAAACAGATTTTACATTTCCATTTTCCATATTTTAAATAGCCAAAATACTATTACTTTTATTTTTTTATGATTTTTGAGGAATATATTTTATAGAATTTCATAATTATTTATTATTATAGCCTTTCTAATTAATATATGTAAATCTTATGCGTTTGAAATTTAATTGATTTAATATTAAGATTCTTAATATAATTTTTCTTGTAAATAGACTAAAAATAATTGTTTCTAATAATAGATCGTCAATAGTAATTATTATTAAAATTATCTTGATTTTCAAAATCAAAATGTAAGAATTCAATATAATGTAAATAAAATTTCATTGCTTTAACAGCACAGTGACATCATAATTTGGACACTGTGAAGTTGGCGTAAATTCGATGGAGTGAGGCTTTTCTGGCGAAATCGCTATCGTTTGCTACCGACATTTTCAGCTGCGCAGTTGAAATATGACTATGATTTAGCTATCAAAATTTTTCCTGCCAAAAAGAAAATTATTAGCATTGTAAATTCCTTAATATTAGCAACGTTTTTGTGCATGCACCAGCGACTCAGTCAACTTATATCCCCAATGGATTTTAAAACGGAACAAGTTTTCTCTTCTTTTCGCGAATCAGAAATAATTGCATTAAATGATTGTCTTTTTTATACTTAGTGATAATTCAGTGTTAATGAGTGATCAAGAAATTTTCAATTTTAAAATAGCAAGTATATATTTAGAATAGTTTTATTCATTTAAATGCAAAAAAAAAAAAAAAAAAAACTTCAGGCTGTCCGCAAATTATCCGCGATGATCTGAGCTTCCTATATAAAACACATTCGACGGAATGTCGTAGTTACGTCAGAAAAAAAAAAAATAAATAGGATAGCAGACGATTTCGAAATTCGAGAAGGTTCGAAATATCTGGCAATGTTATGCATGAGAGCGTTAATTAGATTATACTATTCAACGTAAATTTTTTTTATGCCTTGTGAAATTTTTTTTTTATTTTTTATTTTATGCTATTTAAAAAACTTAACATTTAAACTCGAAATTATGAAAAATAATTATTTTATTAAAGGTATATTACTTTTTAAATTTTACTGATATTTTTAGTTTTGATAGATACTTTCCAATAGAGTTACTTCGAAACAAAAAAATGACGTTTAGTAAGGTAATGAAATTTACTTATGTAGCAAACTAAATATAATCCAAATGAAAAAATACAGTCATCTCTCTTAAAAAAAAAAAAAAATCAACATACGGTCATGCTATCAAATATTTTTGGAAAAATGTCAGAAATACATAACCTAATTTTAAATGCCTTTTTCTTTAAAGAAAAATAAAAATCTATTAATTTAAACAAACCATTATTATAACAATTACATATAGTTTTTCTATGAATTTATTATAATTAAAATAATATTTATAAACATTTTTGCATTACTTAATTTTTTAACATGTTTAATTTTATATTGCAAATAATTCATAAATGTTTTAAAAAATAATTTCATTTCGTTTGTAATCGAAATTGCATTCAAACCATATTAATTTTATAGCTTCACTGCTGGCCACTGTAAATGCAACATCCTGAAAGAAGCATGCAAATAACAAAATTTACAAGATGCATTAATGGAGCAAATGATAAGAATTTCAGCGAAGGCAATCATCACACGCACTTGAGTGATGAGCATTCCACAATCATTTAAACAGTATTAAAAAGAGGAAATTTAAACTTAGTAATAATTCACTATTTACCAGAATTAATTTAAAATTCTAGGATTTTGATTTACAAAAATTTATTTCCAGATGGCGCATGAATATTATATACATAATATAAATCATTATCACATATATATTATGTATTTTTGTTAAAGAAAAATAAAGTGCACACTTTTATTCAGGTTTATTTATTTTCATCTTCAACCAAGAGTTTTCTACATTATTTTTTTTATAATCTTAGATTGTAGGAAATTACAACTGCTTTTGAGAAAGGGCAAATTGAACATTTTATTGGTTCAACTGGAAAAGACTAGCAACATTTTCATAATATAAAAAATGCATATAAGATTATAAAATATCATTGGTTAAACAATTGATATGTATATATATTTTTTTTAACATTTCTCATATGTCTGTTTCAAATATTTATAATAACATAAAATCCTTTATAATTCCACAGCAATTATATACTTGTCATTTTGTTCTATATCCTTCAGATTTCATGAACTTTGCTATAGCGTTACTAAATCTAACTAATAAATTAAATTTTTCCATACGTGATTATCAAATGTACATCTTTAATCTTGTATTTCATTAAGTTTCACTCCCTTTTGTTTCCTTCTTATTAGCAATACATTATTTTATACTTATTTTGAACTTTATATCAACTAACGATTCCTCACATCTTGCCAGCATCCTTCAATACCAAAAATGTAAAAATATAAAATAAAAAAGCCTTGGTACAAGATTTGCGTTTGGAATGAAATTATACAGAACAAAATTATATGAGAAATCAATTTTAAATGTCAATACATAAATTTTTTACATTTGCATATTTAATTTTTATTGTTATTTCAATATGTAGCTTTTAAACCAATAAAACAAGTTTCAAATAAAAAATATTTTAAATTAAGAAGACAATATTCTTTAAAATGATTTATTAAAACACAAATTACAATGACAATATGATACATATGTTTCACAGAAAATGCTCCGTTCCTCTACACCAGTAAAACCTAAATAAATGAAAAGAGAATGTGAGAGAAATTATTAATTCTTGTACTATAAAAGAATATATATATATATATATATTATCGAATTATTAAAGTAGAGCATTTACCCTTTTTATATCAAGAAATTATCGTCTTTCTCGAGAATATGAACGATCTCTCCTATTATAACGTGGACTACGACTCCTGCTGCGGCTTCTTGAATAATATCGAGGGCGTCTGAAAATATACATACATATCAATATACAAAAATAATTTTAAAATATTAAAACAAAATATCCAGTTTTTTAGCACATTTATATTTATAACAGAATAGTGACTGCAGTTAATATTCATAATTCATTTTCTTATAC
This sequence comes from Latrodectus geometricus, assembly GCA_026290005.1. Classification (NCBI taxonomy): domain Eukaryota; kingdom Metazoa; phylum Arthropoda; class Arachnida; order Araneae; family Theridiidae; genus Latrodectus; species Latrodectus geometricus. Next base: position 166,248 of record JAPDSC010101867.1, on the reverse strand, counting down.
CAATGTATTTAATTGTTATTTTAAATCTAAAAATCACCAATCTGAACTTACTATTTTTGCTCACTTTTTAAATCTCCATTTTTTTTTTAAAAAAAAAAAGAATCAGTAACCTTAAGTACAAAATTAATTACATTTAAGATCCATCAATCTGTTTAAAATCCAAAAAGGGATTCAGGAACTCAAATTTCAAAAAACAACCAAATGAAAAAAAATACATAAATAAAATTAAAAAAAAAAAAAATTCTGACAACTTAGGAAAACTAGTGGCAAAGGTAGTAAATAAATTTAACCTTTGATGACGTACTCTTACAATTTCACTGGCATGCTGAATTGCATTGTTAAAGTTGAAGAATAGAGGGTGGTAACGGAAGGTTATGATAGCAGATAAGGTGGCTGCTGTTTGGGAGGAGGTGGGAGATGCAGTATTCCACAGGTCTGCAGCAGTAGCTATTTCTAGTTAGTCTGTAGTTTCAGATGTTAGGAACTGCTGATTGAGGAATGTGGAGGAACTGCAACCAGCAATTTATGAGAAACCAGCAGATGTGGCAGCTCAGGTAACCATTTGAGATCAGAAGATTCTAAGTGGCAAGTATTTGTATAAAATGTGACTGTGATGTAAGTGGAGGTACAAGTTTAAGAAGACTTGCTGCGTTGCACTGTAATTGAAGAATAGGCCTGAAAATGTTTGCATTAATGATAATTAGAAATTTCTTCCATGTAAACAGAGTATTTTCCTATTATATATCTACAAATTTTGTCTCATTTCAAAAGTAAATTATGTAAATAAATTACTTGATCATAATTTTTTCAAATTAATTGCATATTTATAATGTTT
>JAPDSC010101867.1:145526-160413 GCA_026290005.1 Latrodectus geometricus | reverse complement strand
TATATATATAAATTTTTTAATATCTAAATTCAGAAATCAGTTTGAAAAGATCTGTTGGTTTGTTATATATATTATATATATAACCAACAGATCTTATATATTATATATATATAAGATCTGTTGGTTATAATATATATATTATATATATATATACATACAAGCTGTTAATTTTATAAACATTTTAATTTTGGTAAAAATAAATTTACTTAAATTTCTTTTAATTATAAGAAAAGTTCCTCTTGTAAATTTTTTTTGTTAGAAAACACTTCAGAAAGGTTGGAAAATATTGATTATATTTTCTAAATTTCATCATTTATTAATCAATTATTTTAGTAATTACTACTAAGGAAAAAAGTAGGAGATATAAATTAGGAATGCAACACAAGGTTTGTTGCTCAATGGATCATTTTTTGCCCTTGAGGACTAATTCGACTGGAACATACAGCAGAAAGTATATTTCACACCACTATAATCCTCCACGCTTAAGGTGGGATTTAAATCCACAAATTGTTGAATTGAAGGCAAAAGCTATTACAACATTGGAAAAATATTTCAAATGTAATACATAAAAGTTTTAAAGTCGAGGGAAATTATCTACTAGAAGTATTTTATATGATCTGTTTGAATTTCCTTCAATTATTATGAATAGAAAAGACAAATAAGGAAATAACTTTAACTAAATTAAAATTTTTGTCAATTTAAAATGCATTAAGTTTACAGCACACTGGATGTTCCATAGCAGGCTCATCAAATCAACAATATTTATTAATTTAATCTGAATTATAAGCAAAATATAAGTAAAAAGTAACTTTGAACTAGAATAACACTGATTTTCATTATAAGATTCGTAATGAATACATTGGCCTACAAACTAGTGCAAATTAAATTGTGGGATATAAAATGCTTTTATTTAACAATTATTGATTTTATTAGTTAATGTAAATTTCATCACAATATTACATAATATTAATCATAGTACTTTTTATAATGTAATTAAGACTTTTATAATGAACAGAAAAGAGAACAAGATTTTGCAATATTATAAATTAAAATATTTAAAGAATTTTTTAAAAAATGCAGTTTTAACTTAAAGCAGCTATGTAGTATGTAAAAAATCATTTAATGAAACATCTCAAATAATACAACAAAGTACATTTGTGTAAAATCTTTTGAGAGTGTGATTAAATATATGAATAAATATTAGAAAAAAGCATACTTTAAAACACACTTTATATAGCATGAGGAAAATTTCAGAAGAAAAAAAAATTAAGAATTGTTTTGAAGCTTTAAAAATTCTAAGTTATTAGATAAAAATTACATGTATTGAATATAAAATATCAGCAGCATCAAGTTGCTTTAAGCAATTATAAATAATCCCTATAGGGATCATTTATATTAAAAACCAGAAATATTACATATAAGTAATATAACTATCTCAAATGAAATTATTTTTAAGTAAATAAAACTTACGGAGAGCGACGACCACTACTATCTCTTCTTTCTCTGCGAGTTTTTCCATGAGACATTTCTACTCTTATTCGAGATCCACATAACCTTCTAAATCCAAAAGTAATGCACAAATGAAATAACATTTTTCTTCTTAAACCATATATAAAACATACAATTTTTAGAATAGTAATAAGTTTTAAGTTCTCTACAATGTATTAACATTTGAAACAACTCCATCTTTTTAAGAAATATATGTATAAATAAGCTAAATCAATAGTCTATTAAATTAGAATATTATAGATTTCTTTGTACTATAACATTTTATTTCAGAACTTAAATGCAATTTTAAAAGGTGCTTTTATGAAATATTTTTATCATATAAATTATAGATAAATATAAGCGTTCAATTTAAAAAATAAAATTTGAAGTTAAATTTATAATACATAAAGTTTGAACACTAATTATTTTTAAGCAATTAAAATTAATGGTAAATATTACTTGTTTGTAGACTTCTGATTAGAAGCATTACATAACAAATTTTTCTAAGTTTACTGTCATTTACCCATTGTTTAAAAAATCTTAAAATAAATTAATGAAAGATGGAACCATTTTTTCTTTTATCTAAGTGCCAGTGTCTTTTTTCAATAAATAAATAGATGTTGATTCAACAAATGCAAGTTTACTTCCTTCTCATTTTATCAATTTTTAATTTTAATTTTCTAATTTATATTTAGATAAAATTGTACAAATTTTATTTTTAGCCCTTTCGCAAATAGTCTTTTTGTGATAGAAAAACAAATCTTTGGAAGTAATAAAACTCATTTCTAATTTAAGAGATCTATAATACAAAGTTGATTCTGAATTACTATACACATTCTCTCTCTCTCTCTCACACACACACAATTCTCAGTTTAATTATGGTTTGAATATTTTGAAATTACAAAAATACACCAATCCATTTGATTTAAGTATGCTTATTGTAATATATATATATATATATATATATATATATATATATATATATATAATACTTACGATCCATCTAAACAGGCACAGGCTTCTTCTGCATCTCTTCTATCCTCAAATTCAACAAAGGCAAAACCAGGAGGACTACGAGCTATCCATACATTTCGTAAAGGTCCGTATTTGCTAAAGACATCTTCTATGTCAACCTTAGTTGTTCTGTTACTGATGCTCCCAATGTACACTTTGCATTCTAAGTTCCAATCACTAAATCTTCTAGATGACATTTCTATAAATCTAGATAAGATAAATAAATTAGAATGAAGCATAATCTTATCTGTATAGCAATGACATTGTATATTGATTAGAATCTAATTCTAAGGTATAGGTATTAAATCATAGTAATAGAATATTGAAACTTAAGTATATTAGCCATCAAGTACTAATTATAATCATGAATATCACACCTAACATTTTCATTACATAGATCGGATGGCATGAATCATTAAATAAGGAAACAAAACGTGCGAGAATGAAAAAATTACTCATCTAAATCCACATTAACAATGTATATCACAAGAGTATCTTAAAACAAATATTTTAAATTTATAAACTTTATTGATGAATTTTACAAAATTGATGCAACAGAACACGATTTACATTTTTTATATTAAAATTGACATTCAAATCAAATTGATTTTAAGAAATTTCAGAACTGAAACGCATATGAAAATGTTATCTTTTAACAAATCAATAGCGCAACAATAATTTAGCAAAACACGCATAGAGAGATAAATATCAAAATTATTTTCAAGATAAAGCTATACAGTTTTAATAAAGGAATAAATAATATAGAGTAATTTTTTTAACGTAAGGCTTACTATTACAATGGAATTTTTTACAGCAAAATATACTTACAAAATATCAACACTTACCTTTATTACAATAAAAAATAACAAACAAGTAAACAATAAATATTAAATTATATAAGTAATTACGCTTGGAAAAATAACAATGTTTAATCACAACCTTCTCGCAACAAAATTAAATACAACTTTCAGCAGAAAATTGGCCAACATAGTCGAAAATACTGTTGCCAAAGTCAAATTTAAAATTTGGCAGCGCGCAATATTTGATAGAAAAATGCATCGACATTTGGAGCTTGAAATGAGAGCTGACACGATGAAAACTCATAAAATCTATGAAAGCCAATTTAATTTGATTTGATTAAATTGTATTAAAGATTAAGTAAATTAAATGATTTTCTAGGATAATGGACATAATAATTAACTATTATTACCTGAGTAGCAAAAATTCTAAATTATTGGCGATTTTGTCCATCAATTCCAATATACGAATAAAAATGAGTAGTAAGTTTTTCCAAATAAAGAACATATCAAAATAAGTGTAATTCTGGATTTAGAATGATTGCTAAGCTTTCCTCAATAATGAGCATACTATGATAAAGCCAATATTGATCTTATAATGTAATATTCATCACTTATAATCTAAAGCTTGCCGAGACAGTATTACATAGGAACTAGTTTTTGACAAAATAGACTAGAGGTTAAATATAATATGGCAGTCTATTTCTTACGTTATTTAATTTCTGTTTTTTCTAATTTACTTTAAATTAATTTAATTAAAAACTTACTTATATTTGAATTAAGGTTAAAATTTGTTCTTTAAAGTATTATAATTATAAATTATACTTTTATAATTATAAAAGCACTTGTGAATAATATAATTACTGAACCACAATTAATAATAACTGCTTAATTCTCTGTTAAAGGTCATAAATTTCGCAAAGTGTAAATTAATTAAAACAAAATACTTAAATATATTTTTTTAAGTAAAGTTTTAAGTATTATAATTTCCTCAAAAAATTTAATTTTGGTTTTCTAATTGTGTACAGTAAACTTATTGTTATATTTTCATTAAAATATTGCATTTGATGGTTTAATCGCATACATACGTAATAGAAAATGCCACTATTCAGTGACGCATTCTTTGAAATGAGTTTTGAAAGAAATTTTTTTTTTTATGTTTTGAGTTAGGCTAAGCGACGAAAAGAACCGTAGAGATGTAAGAATGTCAAGAAGTACTTGCAATAGAAATTAATAACTTTTGTGTGTACATATGTCTATGTTCGTGTTGTCACTATAATAAAATGTTAAAAACGCTCATGGATTTAAAATTATTGAAAAATTACAGCTTTCAGTACTGTCTTGAAGACAGTATCGCCATTTAACAAAAGGTACGTTTTTAGGCTCAACCAAATTTAGTATATAACTTATTAAAGATCAAACGAGAAAAAATTTTCTGATCTGGTTGATAAGGTTACAAATTCTTTTTTCGGAGTTAAAAACATACTTATTTTATTTTTCTTTACATTTATTATTAAAGTGCTTGGAATTGTAAGCCTAAGACAAAAATTTCTAGATATTATTAAATTTTCTATGCTACAAGTAATCCTACACCATTCCAAATCCAATAAATAAATAACCCTTTTATTATATACATATATATTTTTTATGCCATTTATTTGATTTTTTTTACTTAGCATATCTTACTAATACCTACCTTTATGATAATAATAACTATTTTTAATGAATAATTATTTTAATCAATATATAAATGTTCATATCAAAATGAGCAATTAATTAAAACTTTATATATTGAAAATGAAAACAAATGATCTGGAAAATACTTTTAGTACACTAAAAAATTTTAATCTTTTTTATAGTTTTACCCTTTAATTTCGTATCAAATAAATAATATTTTGCACAAAATGCTTTATTTTCTCTTAAAATTTCTCTGTTGACAATTTAATAACTGATTATTTAAAAACACTGTTTCTCAGCAACTAAACGTTTTTGAGTGGTAAGAGATTAGGAAATTTGGTTAAAATAAAACCTATTCTTTATTAATATAGATCAGATGAGTTTGGGCAACTTGCGACTGCAGATTTTCTTACTGAAATAAAGTGTTTGAGGAGTTTTGAAATTAGAGTACGTACTCATGATTTATAATATATCATGCAGAGAACTTCTGTTGTTCAAAATTCCATTAATGCGAAAAAAAAAATAATAATAAAATCGAAAGATGTGTCCAATGATACTTATACCATCACCTCTACTCCAGAGGTGGGAAGGCAATAAGATGATAACAAATGTTTAATGAAAACAAATGCCGCCCAACCTGTCTAGTGGTTAGCGTACCTGACTACAGATGGGTGGGACCTGGGTTCGAATTCTGGCTCGGGCATGGATGTACTTTCTCTCTCTCTCTTTCTCTTTCTTGGCTTTGTCCTTTCTTTGTGTGTGAATGGTTGCCTACTCTATAAACGGGTACCTATGGCATGTGTGTACTGAGGAAGTCGGACTCCACACCAAATATGGTTCAGTTGGAAAAGTGGAGCAGCGCACCCCATATTGTCTGCCTGGCTGGCACACGACAACAACAATGAAAATAAATATTTCCCTCGAGATATTCAGCATACAATATTCAGAATACTTATGTAAGTATTTCAAACAAAATACTTATGTAAGTATACATAATATTTAAACGTTATTAGTCACCAATATGCCAAAAAAAGAGCTAATATAAAATGTACAAAATTAGTAGCAATTACGGTGTTTACCAAAATTGTAAGTTAAATTTTATCCAAATTAATAGTAATTATTCTTAGAAATGTTTTATGGTGATTTAAAATGACATAGGGTCAACTTCGATTATTTTTAATATTTTATAGAATTCTCGACGATGCTTTATCCATGCGAGATGCATAGCAATTTCGCCATTATAAAAGAAAAACTAAAATTTATCAAATTTTTTGTTTGTTTTCCATTTTTAAAACCTTGTACTTATAATTGAATAAATCAAAAAAACGCATGAGAATATTTTAGTGTCAAATGTCACCTTTTCACCGAGCATGAATCTGAAATTGTTTGATAGATACCACACGAGATATCGTTCAGTACAGACGACTATCGAAAAAATAATGAATTACTTTTCTGCAAACTAATATTTTATGCCTATATTTTTAATCTAAGAACCTCATTTTTTATTTAATTACTGGTTTGTGTGCTTATCAGCTGCTAAAATTCAATGAAATTTTGAATTGTAATATGAATTTTCCTTGCCAGAAATAAGGCTCTGAAACCATCCCCTTGAAAAATCTTAACAAAATTGAAGAAAGAAAAATGGATAAACACACTTTTGTATTGGCAGAAAAAAATAAATAAAACAGCTAAAATGTCCCCGAATCTTGTTCCCTTTCCCCTCAAGTCATTGACCTTTTCTTGCACGAGATTTTAGGTTGGGCATCCATATTTTTGAAAACGAGCTGTCTTGTGATTTTGTTGCTCAAATTAGGTGAGTGTTTTGAATCATCTTTCATTCTTTCTTTATTTTCGGAATATAAACACAAATAAATATTTATTACAATATATTAGTGAAAAATATTTTATACATTATGCAGACTAATACTTTCTTGCAGCACGCTCCACTTAGGTTTTTATTTATTTATTTATTTTACAAAATATATGTGACATTTTATTATTAATCTCTTTACAAATAATACAGTTGGTAAAAAGTGTCAATCCTTTTTTTTTTTTTTTTTTTTTTTTTTTTTTTTTTAAGAAAAATGTGTGTGCTGTAATTTAATATATAGATGAAAAATTCCACAATAAAAAATATTAAATGGAATTCAACTTCGAATTAAAAAATTCAGAATATAGCTGAAGGTTCAGATTGTTATATATATTTCGTCATTTATATATTTTTTATATATTTTTATGAATTTTAAAATCGAATTCCATACCTAATATCATTTTATAGACATGCGTTTCTTATCTAAAAAAGACTTACGTAAATTACATATTTTACATATATATGGTAAATAATATGGTAAAGAAATGATAAAAAGATTATTTCAAATTAAGAATTTTTTGTGGAAGTGTCATATTATTCTTCTTAGTCTCATTAATATTATTTGTTAATATTCATTTTACTTAAATATATTTGTTTATTCACAAATAAATTACTGTATATAAAAATATCTTTGCACTATAAACCACTTCACATTTTTTCTGGTTGCTGTTGAAATATTAGTGTTTTGCTCTTTAGTTTTACAACTCATTAGTTCGATTCCCATCTCGGGTGGGCATGTTTCGATACCTCGAACTGGACAGCTTTAATTAGTCAATGGCTTTTATAAGGCATTTTAATATCCATCAAGCAAACTGCTTCAGGAGGATTTTTCATTAATAGCAGGGCGTAATCACATGGTGCAAAGGTGGAAACTTGGAAAAACTCAAAGCTCTTGCCCCGACAGACGCACATTCAAAAAGTATAGGCGCAACATCCATCTTTCGTTGCTCAACAGCTATTGGGATTGAATCCGTGACTTTATACTCCGAAGAGCGATTTCCTACCTTTAGTTCATAGTAAATCCATGGATGCGGGTATTTGCAGTGGTTCCGAAACCATTTAAATCTATAGGGGGTTCCAGTTATATTAAGTTTCACCTGAAAGCGAACTGGTAGCCAAATTGTAAATTTGTGGATTTTGGTTCAGCAGTTCATGAGTTCGATTCCTATTTTGAACTTGAATCTTCTTTTTGTACTTGGATCATTTATTTGTAGTGCTTCGGAATCCACTTTAAACTGTGAGTCACAGTTTATTTACTTTTCGTGTGAAAAAAAAAAGACCACTGTGAGACAAATCAAACCAAAGTAAATCTTTATGTGAAAAAATAGCATAAGAAGGATAATCAAACAATTTGGAGTAGAACGCGTCTATATTTTCTGTGAACAATGATTGTTTAAATTATAAAAATGTCTGATAAGCAAATTTAATAGTGACTTTAATATGCCATGATTTCTTATTCAGAAGCTACTAATTTTAATAAACACACACATAGCTATTTTTGTAATCGTTTCGTAGTTCATTTCTGGTTGGATTGATGAGTGATTCTTGCCTTCGGTTCAACAGCTTGTTCGAATCCACCCTTGTTGGTTGCAATTGTTGAGAATTCACTTTAAATTGCAGGTCTTGATCTGATTAGCAATCGCGTGCAAAAAATGGCTATTGAGCGATGAATAAGCAAATCAAACTGATATGATTGATCTATTTATAAAACAATCTTTAGTTCAGATGAAAAGATTTTTTTTCAATTAAGTAACAAAATTTTTAAGATAACTGTATCTAGTAACAATTTTAAAGGGACTTTATACAAACACAAAGAAATGCTCCTAATTTAAGCGTGTTAAATCTGTTAAGAAACTATTATTAGATAATTTGCTTATTCACTAAATACCAATTAATTTATTATATCATAGCATTACAGAAGCTTAAATTTTTTTGGAAAGACACCGCTAAAAATAATCGAATATCGCATTATTCTGAGACATCCTCAAATAAGATCGATATTATAATTGCCATTTTATTTTCAAAACTCTTACTGATACAAACTGTAATATTCGAATGCATAATATAGAGAGAATGTACTATCATGATCGTCAGAAACTCAGGATGGGTCGGTAACAGAGCTACAAATTTTCCTGATTGAAAGCAATACACACAATAGAGTACTGTGGCAGCTAGTAAATATTTTAATTTCAAATAAGAAATTTTTTATCATTATGAAAATTTAAATAAAAAATATAACTGTGTATTAATGTATTTGATTTCTAAATTAAATATGTGAGTTAATTGTTGTCGTGAACTGCTTTTAGAGAATGTTATTATATGTCATCAGATGACAAAATTTATATAACCTTTTCTTTGGATTTCATAAGGTATTCGTGAATATAAGAGATTTGTGATAGTTCATATACTGTCTTATCTTCTAGTTATGTCTCAATTAACGAAACAGATCGCAAAATAAGTTTTAATATATTTGTAAGTTAAAATGTGGGTCATATTATTTAAAATCAGTGTTTTTTAGTTATGCTTCGTAATTTTTTTTAGTATTTATATTGTGAAAGGAATGATTTTATAGTTTCTACAATCCTAAATGTTCTTTTTTTCAATTCTTACTATTATAGTTCAGGCTCTCTCCATATATATATATATATTTTGGTTTATTCGGAAAGTTATTTCGCCTTATATAAAAATGAAAAACGTATAATGAATAATTTTTTTATTGAATTGTCTATTGCTGGCCACCATAAATGCAACACGTTGAAGGAAGCATGCAAATAACATGAAATATACAATATACATTAGCAGAGGTGAGATATGCAAATGATAAGAATTTCAAAGCAGACACAGATCACGCACGCCTGTGGCCCCACTTCAACGTGCTATTTAAGGCTTGGAGACTTCGACGATTTTAAGTTCAGCCATCGTGTTTTTCTTTTGGTTTTTTCCAAAAAGACTACCAATTATGCCTCGTAGAAAACAGCGATCATTTTTTGATCAAGTATCCAAGTTCGATAGAGGAAGGAGAGTGGCCTACGGAGATTGTGGATTAATTTTCAGCTAAATCGGTAGCCGTATTGGACGAAACCAAACAACTGTAATGCGAGTATGTGGTTATTGGATGCAGGATAGTACGATGGACCGACGTGTTCGATCGCATCCACTTTAGTGCATCATTTTATGTGACGTCAGGAAAATTGTGCGCATGGCAGTGACGGACTCAGCCGCATCACGAACTATAGCACAGCACATTCAGTCTTTAATGCATCATTCAGTGTCTGTGAGTACCATTCGACGCCGTTTACAGCAGAGTGGTCTGTCCGCACGACGTCCATTGCTTCGTCTACTTTGAGGCAGAACCACAGACGTCTCCAATGGTGCAATGAAAGAAGGATATGGATGAAAGAATGGAAGGAAATTGTCTTTACTGAGGAGTCACGCTTTTTTTTTGCAACACCACGATGATCGTATTCTACTCTGGAGATACCGTGGAGAGAGGATGCTGAGCTGCTGCGTAATGCAGCGCCACACTGGTCCTGCACTGAGTATTATGGTATTGGGTGGTATTGGATATCATTCTTGCACTCCTCTTGTATGAATTTCAGGTACTTTAAACAGCCAGCACTACATCTCTGAAGTGTTAGAGTCAGTTGTTTTTCCATGCTTTCAGGGCTTGCCCACAGCCATATTATCAACAACATAATGCGCGACCACACGTGGCACTCATTATTCCTGGCCGATTAGCTCTCCAGATCTTTTGCCTATAGAAAACATGTGGTCCATGGTTACTCAACGATTGACCCAGATTATATCCCTATCTGCCACATCAGATCAACTTTGGCAAAGTGTGAAAGCTGCTTTGTCTGCTGTACCCCAAAAACACATCTTTGAATCAATGCCAAGGCGTGTGGCCGCGATGATCTCCAACAATGTTGGCTATTCTGGCTACTGATTTTGGCAGGAACCACATTTTACTATAGTCTATAAGTTTAATCATTTAATACTTAAACAACATGTTATCTACAAAATAAATGTTGTAATATCTCATCTTTCTTAGTGTAGCAATTTGGGTGGCCATCATTGTATATTGTCAATTCTAGTCCAATACCTTTTACCATCTTTCTGGTCGTAGCATGATTTCAACTCATAAAATGGTTAGTTTTCACAAGCAAAAAACTGATTAAAGTGGATAAAACGAAATGACGTTCCGAATAATCCAATATATTTTGTTCAAACTTTTAACTGTTAATAAAGTACGTTTTGTTCATCCTCTCAAGTTCAAATGCATTTTTTTAAATTTGTAGTGGACGGCATTTGATGTTAATTCAATTTTTTCAAATATTAGCTCATACATTAAGTTTAGTTTTATGTAGGGAAAATTTTTTCTCTAATATAAAATGTTTTTGTCGTTTTTGTTGATCTAAGTAGGAATTGACTTTAAATATTTTTATATTACTTGTTTCAATAATAAATATTTAAAGCTTGCAATATAAAACTTAATATAAAAATATATATTATCCATTTTTTACCAAATAGAAGGAAATGTGATTATAGTTGTCTTGACACCCAAAATCTGATTTTATTATTATCCTGTTGCTTATTAGTAATTTATAGATTTCTGATTTGTTTCGGATGGTGTTGTAACTTTCAGTTCGTGGCTTCGTATCAAATCTTGGGTATGGATGTTTGTGGTGGTTAGAAATACATTTTAAACTGTAGATCTCGCTCTAGTTAGCTCTGCTCTAGCTGCACGAAAAATGTCCGTTGGGTGAAAAACACACCAAACCAGTCTGATTTGACCAGTAACTCGATTATCCATCATGTATAGCCGGTCACCTTGGAGAGATTCGGTGGATGAGATGCACAGGTGTCCATTAATTGCTGTAGGCCCCACAAAAACTAAAAGTATTCAGGCAAATGAAATCTTGACAATATTCCTATTGCTGTCAATATGATGCAAAATACATTTTATCATAAATAATATTGTAGATGCAAATTCAACAATCTTCAGACTAATTCTTAATGATGTGGGTGCTTAACTATTGTTATTTGTTTGGAGGAAATTCTTAAAATCCTGACCTAAATTTTTGGTGAGGACTTCTGGTAATCCATTTTTAAGAGTCTAAAATTTTTTTCATAAATTAATTTTTTTCTGAAAAAATTTCAGATTCTATAAAATTGAGTGATTTTTATTACTCAATAAACACCAGATTTGTCTAACTAGTTGTCTACGATCTTTGTAAATCTTTTTCAGTATTTAATTGAGTAAAAAAGATATGATTCCGATGAGATTGGATTCATCGCGATATAGTTTAAGTTAGATTTAATATCTTTTAAAATTAGTTTAGTTTTAGGAAGTAAAATATAAATTCACTCCGTTTAACTGGAACTTTGCTCAATATTTTTAGGAATATATAGCCATATAATTAATCAATGAAAATATAAATTGCTCGTGTTTTTCTCTGGGCGTTTTTATATATTAATGTTAGGTTGAGTAAAAAGGAATCCATTATTTTTGCGTGAATTTCAAGGCTTAGTTTACATTGTTTTGATTAGCTTTGGGCAAATGATTTTAAATTGCTTTGGGCTGAACTTTAGTTTCTCGATAGCTAACACGCTGGTCTACTTGGCAGATTTCTGCTTTTTTATCAATATTTTAGACGATCTTTCTTGTACGAGAGACACCTTTAACATCAAATATATTTGAGTAGAATCTTTCTATGAAACCGAAATTACATTTAATAGGCTGTTACATAACAAAGACCATAAACATCTTTTCCGATTTTCAATTGACTGACTTGTATTTTGCCTTTATGAAAGAAAAACTGTAAATATGCAGAATTTTCTCTTTGTTGCCTTCCATTTTTAACATCCTGTATTTTAAAACTAAATAGACCAAATAATAATAATAATAAAAAAAAAACAGGAAAATATGTTTTTAGTGTGAACTTTTCAACGAGCATAAATCTGAAATTCTATGATAAATACTTAATGACATAAAGAACATTAGTCATCGAAAAAATAATTAATTTTTACTGCAACATATTATTTAATAATTTCTAAATTCATAATTGTGTGTTTCCAAAATTTTAAAATCATGGGGTACTTTTTTTATTTTTAATTTTTTTATCACGTGCCGATTAGAATGTAGCTGTCATGATAGAAATTAACTACTGGACAGTGCCAATGCCAGAAGGAGATGAAAGAGAAAACCGAATAAAAGACCTTTGGTTAGATCGACAAAAAAAAGAATTTTTAGAAAAGAAATTGAAGGAACTCCCCATTTTTTGGGGGACATTCAGCATATACTTATTTTGTGCTATTGTCTATTGGATTCAGTATATCAAATTATTTTATATTTAACAGTTTGAGAGCCGTGGTGGAATGGTTTGTCAGAACATTCATTCTAGTTATCGGAAGGTAGTGAATTTGAATCCCGACTGAATCGAAGACACCGTGTGTTTGCTAATGGCGTCTAGGACACGTTAAATATGTCGTGTTCGCAATGATCTCCATGAGAAATCATACTTCTGGGAGTGACAGGACGAGTCTGACATTATTCTGCTCGATTCGTGTTTCTAACTTACAAAAATCAACTTTCAGGGCTACGATGGCACACCCACGGTGTACCTTACTATGTAAGGTGTTATCACTTCCACCCCTTGTAGTTCTGAAAAGGGGAAACCCTATAACACAGTCATTATACAATAAAGTATTTAATAATTTGGTTTACAATACAACACAATAATATATCGTTAGATGACATTCATAAAGATTTGTGTAAGTGTGATTGATCCACTTTTACAATACAATTTTCTTAAGTAGGGAAAACCGACAATCGATTTTATAGTACAAGGACGAGTTTTAAATTGTAGAAGAAAATAATATGCCTACACTTTTTCCCTTGCTATACATAAATTCGAATTTCGAAATATTTCGAGAATGAAATATCTTAAAATTTGTGCAACTAAACCTTGCTGTAAATTTTTTTTCTTCATTTCTGCTTGATGCTATTAAGAACGGAGAGATAAGTGACGCAAACTGTTATCTTTCCATTAATGGATAGATAACGTCCATTTTTATGGAGAAGGAACCTGCCGGGCGAGAAATTAAGAAGAAATGTGGGTAAATGTACTGATTGTGGTATATACTACTACATTCCTCCTCTATATGTAACTATTAAGAAATTTTCACTTAACAGATTGCAATTTTTTTTTATACAACACAAATATATTTGAAAATATTTCGAGATCTGGTAGCTCTAATATTAATTTTCTTTTTCAACTTGAGATTATCGAATTGTGAATTAAAAACTACTAAACTTTAGCAAATATTCTATTATTAATAAAATCTGCTCCCTTCAAACATTATTTAAAGGAATTTCACTTACATTGCTTTCAAACTTCGAAAATATATTTATCTTACAGAATAAAATGCTATTGATAAAATATAGTATATTTATAAATACATTAATAATTTAATAAATGGTATAAAGCAGAAAATATTTAAAAGAATAGAACGTATTTTGTTATATTTATATAAAATTTTTCTCTTACTTTTTTCTCGATGCTTTACTGTAATTATGTCCCTTAAAATATCTTCAAGAATAAAAAAAAACGTTATAAGCCCTTATAAGGACGTTATAAGCCTTATAACGTTATATTTATCAACGAATTTAGGTTTACTAGCAAAAAAGAACTTTTTATATGGTTCTTCTGATTCCAGAAAGATAAGTTTTGTTTTTCGTAAATTGAATGAAACACAATTTTTCACTCCAGTGGTTAGATTTTTTGTACATCCAAATACATAACATATTTTTGATATCTTGATTAGCTCTTTCGACACAAACCTGGCATTGTGAATAACGAGGCTTGGATGATCTTCAGTTATGTCTAAAACTCTATTAAGCTGTGATCATCTTAGGAAATTTCCAACTATCCTTACAATATACTATAAATTGGCGCTCCAAGAAACTAAAACATGACCATTAACCTGCTGACTATTTCAGTTCTTTTTAAGATCAGGCTTAGGGTTGAATTACAAATTT
>JAPDSC010101867.1:112082-137041 GCA_026290005.1 Latrodectus geometricus | reverse complement strand
TATATATATATATATATATATATATATATATATATATATATATATATTAGTGAAAAGAAGCTAGAACGGCAAAGTAAATCTCATTGTGATACATAAATTAATTTTTAAGTGCTCTATATAGCCACTACTGAATGTGTGACACTTGAGTATGCATTGCTTAGTCAGAAGAGTATATTTTTCACAGGTAGTGAGCCATATTCACTTAATGTACATAAAAAGTTCTTCCTAGTTCCAGCTTAATTTAACGTAAGGTTTTGAGTATTATATTGTAACTGAATTTAGCTTTCATCCTCATATTGTTGGTCTTTGATACACACACACAGTTTCTGCCACACATTTATTGTCCGTACATAATGGATTTTTTTTTTTTTTTTTTTTTTTTTTTTTGTAATGAAAAATAATTGGAACGCTGTTGAAAAATGTCCCGAATTCAGTATTCCATAACTTTGTAATTAAAAGAAAATTTCAAGTATTCTATACTTCATTCGATTTGTTTTTAACAGATTTATTCCACGAAAAGTAAGAATTTCATGGTGTAAAACATTTTGAATAAAGTAAGTTAAATATAATTATTTTTTCAAAGCATGTGAAATTTCTCTGAAAATTTTCCATTTGCATGTATATGTATTAGGTTGGGGAAAAAAGAAATTCAATATTTTTACGTCAACTTTATGTAACTTGTTTCGGATTCGCTTCGCATGAATGATTTAAAACTGTTTTAAGGTCGATCTTTATGTTCTACGACTGCTAACAAACGATCTGATTGGATAATTTTTGATATTTATATACAATTTTGATCACTATGCACCCGTGTGAGGTACAGCTTTAACTTCAAAAATATCTGAATTGAAACGATGATACCAAAATTGCACGTGACTTAAAAAAAAACCCACTGCTCTCAAATTTAAACACCTAGCTTGTATTTTCACCTTCTTTAAAGAAACATTGTATAAGGAAAATGTTGAAAATTTTCTTTGTTGAATTCCACTTTTAAAAACTTTTTAACATAATTAAATGGACCAAAACGAAAGTGGTTTTTGGTGCTATACATCATTTTTTTCAACTCAGTACTTAGAGATATCAACCCTGCAGCTTTCTACAGAAAAAATAATGGATTAATTTTTTCCCAGCAAAATATAATATCAAAGATTATAATGCGGAACTAAGTTTTCTTTAAAATTTTAGCTTTTTATAAATATTTTAATACTTCGAAAAGTCACACACATTCTTAATCAAGCAGATTTTTAAGTAACTTTCTTTTCTATTGCATGCTTGCCTTGACTTCGTTTCCTACCATACTATATTTATAATGATAACTGCACTATCTTCAATTCCTTCATTACTCACGGAATATTTTGTTTCGCTTGTATGATTTTTCAAATTGACATGAAGACATTAATATGGTGCCAATAAGACATTAAAGATAAATCATTCCAAAATCTTGATATGTAGTAGGTTTATTTTATTGTTATAGTTGTAGATTATGCCAAGCTGTTAGTTTATTATAAATATGCTATCAATGGTTTGAACATCAGTAATAATAAGGTCATCAAATACCAAAGGCTTTCAAAATTGTTAACTGTTTTTTATTTGAATAAATGTGTAATTAATATAATTAATATTTATGATAAATAAATGTGCCAGTGAAGAAAATTTATCATCATTATTTATTTCTTTAATAATTTTCATAAAATCATACGTATAATAAATTTGTATGAAGCATTTCCTTTCTATGACCATAAATTTTATTTTAACGAATTCAGCGCGAAAAGTACAGATTCTAAGTCTTGCTAAATTTTATTTGAATAAATGTGTAATTAATGCACTAGCCTTACAATCTATGATTTCATGTAGGGTTTTTCTATGGTAATAATTGCTTTGATATTTTTCTTTTTGTTATATAAAAACCTGTACTTAAATTAAATGTTTCTAGGACCGTACTCTTTGGAAAAGCTCCAGGACGCTTTTGATGACCTTCACAAGAAGTACGGCGACATCGTTAGCGTGAACTTGGGTGTGAAAATGGTACTACTTTTTAATCCAGAAGACCTGGCACAAATTTACTCCTCCGAATTGGTCTATCCTAATAGGCCCATTTTCGAAGCTCTGAAGTATTTCAGAAAAAAAGAATGTTTTGGTTTCAGTAGTGCAGGTCTTGTAGCAGAGTAAGTACATATCTCTTACCATGCGGAATAAATTTAAAATCAGAAAGTCATGAAATTGAGGATGAGGATGTATACAGAATTAACTAAGTAATTAACTGCAGGTAGGTTTAGTTTCTTTTATTAGTTTCACTATTTAATACTAGGTTTACGGACATTGTTATATATCTACGAACACGCGTCGATTTGACACATATGTGCATGCATATGTTAACAAAAACCACTTAGAAAGCAATAGGATTAAACACTACAAGTAAAAAATGAAATTATGAGGTGTATAACTTGTGAAAGTTTTCATTGTTCAATAAATTTGTACATTAGTTCAATACTCTACGTTCATTTTGCGCATCTTTTTGCACAGATTTTCTGACTCTTGAATATGCAATTTACATTTTTTTCATTCAATTGTTGACTATCGGGATTATTTCATTTGAGATAGTAGCACTGATAACCTTGTGTTCATATTTATTCTTGTTGTAAATTTCACTTGTGGTTAAAACTAAGCAAACATTTTATAACGGCCGCATCAAACTGATGCATATCCATAGAGATAGTTGTATCAAGTAGAAAATTTAGATATTTCAAAATGCTTGAAGAAAGTATTCTTCAATATATATTTATCTTGTTCAAAGGAAAAATAGTCGATCTAAGAGATAATATAAAAATGCAATCAGTTTTTTGTAATTTTTTAAAACTCATCAAAATGTCATGTCCGGCAAACCTGGTGTTAATCAGATTATTTTAAAATTAAAATTTTATTTAAGTGTTATTACTCACAAAATAGTTAATAATTTTACTTAAAAGTATTTATAGTGGACAACTCGTTTTTACGAACTCGCATGGACCAAGTAAAACAGTTCGTGAAAAAGAAAATTTGAAAAATAGGAAAATAATGTAATAGATTATTAAGATCCGATATTTTTTACCAACTACATTTTCTTTATAAATGAAATATTATTAGAAAGAAGAGCTCAATAAGAAACACATGCAAAATAAGATAAATATTGAAAAACAGCACATCATTTGCTTTTAAGTAATCTTCATTTTTCAATCACAGATTCTCCTTCAAATAATTTTCTAAAGCTCTGGTTTTAAATGCTTAGAGTTGACCGTTTGATACTCTAAGATCTTTTACGTTAACCTTCATAGCAAATCAATTGGATTTCTCTTTAAAGATATTACCATTAACAGGAATGTTAATCCCTCTCATTTTTCTAAGAGAAGCAAGCAAAGCTTTCTCCGGTTTAATATGTGTTACTTCTCAACAATATTTTCGAGAAGGAACACTTTCGCTAATACTGTTTCTTTTTTCCGAGCTTTTAAAATTGTGGAGAAACTATTCTTTGAACTCCATATCTTTTTGCAATTTTTGTCTTGCTAAATTTTTTCATTTACTTTCAGAGTTTTCTTTTTTACTTCAATTGATAAATACATTCTCGTATCTTCAACTGCGACGAATCCACAACAGAATCGGCTCAATCTCCATCTACAAACGAAACTTAACAAATATGTTCAAATGAAATGAAACCAACTGCAGAAAAAGAGAGCAGTAACTTTCAATGTGTTTTTCTCCTTCCTATGTTCCAATTTACGGAGAAGAGAGATATTTACCCCACTTATGTTCTTATGCACTCAAACACAGAAGTCAAATTGAGTACTACAGTTCTTTCCCATTAATATCTGATATCCATGTATCTTGGACAATTGTTCCCATAATGTCTGGAATACTTACGCGTGTCGCTTCGTGGTTCGATAATGAATCAAGCTTTCAGGAGTTAGATAAAAAAATCAAAAAATCAAAAGATATATTTAAAAATATGTCATAAAAATAAAATAAAGAAAACTATTTCTCAGAAAAATAAGTTCGCAAAAGAATAAAAAAAAGAAGTTTTAAAATTTAAGTTCACAAATGGGACTTAAAATTTTCTTTGTGTTTAGGATGTCAGGGTAGGGACTAGCCATTAGTTTGTAAAAACGTGAGTGTATGTAAAATTAAAAGTACGTAAAAACGAGCTTCTACTGTATTAAATGTATGTGATATTATTATTTTTAAGCATAACTTCATCATAATTTATAATTTTAATATAATTGGTTTTAAGCTCTTTATTACTTTAGCTGTATAATTTTTAATAGTTCCTTCTTCAAACAACTTATTTTTAGTAAATAGAAATTTATGATCCAAATAAATTGACAACTATGAAATTAAACAATACTTATTACTATGAGACAAAATACAAAAAAATATCCTAATCATATTAATCGATTCTTATTAATATTACAGAAACGCATAAGAATAATAAAACCGAAAGGATTTCTTAATTCACATTACAGTTGGTTGATGTTTGTGACAATATCACATTTAATTTAATTTACTGATGACAATATGTATTGTTTGATTTTATTTGGTACGATGATATACAGGATGATAATAAAAAAATTATTCCTACATATGGTCCCTTGACTATCATACCATTCACAGAAAGTGAATGAAATTTTGTCATAAAGTATTTTAAAGTATACGCTCAAGGATGATATAGAAAACAACAGTGTAACTCTAACAGTTATAGCCAGAAAATTTCAAAAATATCAAATGGCAACACCAAGTTTTTGTTGTATTCAATGTGATCTCTATTGTGAAAAACCCTAAATAGCATTTGAGCGGCCACTGTAGCATGAAAATCACCGGTAGTAGATAGGATAAAAGTGAGTATAACCAATAAAAACAGAGAAGCAGCATAAAATAAATTATTTTATTGTCTTTCAAAAATTTTCCACATGATCTTCTACAAATATGATGAGACTTTACATGCGGCAGATAGTGGGTAGTACTCCAGCACGTACCATGGCACTGGAAATCTCTTGAATCGGAGTTTGGATTTAATCTCTCAAATTAGAAACACTTTACACTTTGAATTTCAGATAACCCCACAGGGAGAAATTCATTTATGTAGATCAGGAGATCTTGGTGGCTAGATAAACTGGAAATTATAAAAGACAACTCTGTCACCAAACTGCTGACTGAACACCCTACATGTGGAGGAGCACTACCTTGCATCCACACAGCTTCAGATAGTAGAGCATTTTATCATTGCAATGCGTGAGTCACATAGCTATTTAACATATCTTCTTCGTGGTACCGGATAAAGAATTTATTCTCAATCTTTTTTTTCAAAATCAAATTTATTCTCAAAACGTAATTGTTAGTCTACCGATTCCAACATTTGGACTCGCTGGAATGTGTACGGAAAAATGTTTGGAACAGAGCGCAGAATCTGGCAGACTGTTGAATTCGGCTGATTCAGAACACGTGAAACACCACGTTCACTTGCGGTACGATCTATGCTTATCGTCTGATAAACTTTTGCAACTGCGTCCACAAGAACGGAAGGTTGTCCAGACTGAGGTCGATAGCATGTTCAACCAGTTTCTTCAAATTCATGGATCAAGATCCATACCGCTTTGACAGCTTATGGGTTTCACCGTAATTCATGGTTTTTGCGGTAAACTCGCAATGTCTCTGCAGTATTTTATCCAATCAGGCAATAAATCTTTTCGATTTCCATAATTATTTCCAGTTCTTTCCCTGAAAGTATTACCTTGTTCGGAATGGCAGAAATCAACATACTTGGCTTGTATTTCGCAGTGCCTTTTTTCACCCAGCTTGACGACGTCAATCACGACTGTATCTTACGTAGAACCTGAAATTTGCGTTTCTTTGTTTGCTCTTTTCGTTTTGTGGAGGACTAATCAGGCTGGAATCTCAGCTGAAGAAACTGTCTGACGTAAATGAAACGAACATTAATGCTCTAGAGCAATGGTGCGCAAACTAGAGGTCGCAACCTCAGTGGGGGTCTCCAGAAGTTTTTTGGAGGTTGCCAGATTTTTATGAAATGCATTATGCCTGTATGTATCATACCATACAGTGTACAAATAAATAGTGAAGAGCTGTCACTCATTGTTTAATTACAATTTCATACTGTCCGCTCTTTCTTTGACCGTAATGCGTAATGTATATAAAGTGTGAAGATGAAAGTTTTTCACTCCGGTAGATAGCGCCCTCTTCGAGGTAATTCGCCAATTTTACTAAAAAATGCCTATTGGACTAGACGTTAACCGCAGGGAAAGGGCAAAAATTCATTTCCATGATTTCATGATCAGCCAATCAGATGGCGAGGTACGCGGTATATCTGAAAGTCAGAGTGAAGACGTGAAGTGCTCGCATGAAGTTGTAGCGTGTAGCATTTGACCTGCAATTGTTTTAGTTTATCCTTGAGTTTTATCATGTGACGTTGTGTTATTATGATTTGTTATATTTTTATCGGGCTTTGCTACTCTTTGTTATCAGGTATGTACAATCATTAGAGAAAGATCTCTGTTAACTTTATTGAATTTCTCGAAAAAAAAAATCTGTGTGTGAGTGATAAAATTTTACATATTTGTTTTAGTTTAAATAATTTAACCCCTATCTTCATAATGGATATATGAGTAATACGTACGCCTGGTACATCTTCAGCTAACAAATGAACAAATACTGATGAGAAGTCGCAAAATATTGAACTAAATGCCCGATCTAAAAAAAAAAGAAAATACAATGAGGAAATTAATAACTATGGTTTTATATTTTGTGTTGTTGATGATGAAGAATGCCCGATATGTGTCATTTGCAACGAAAAATTAGCAAATGAGAGCATGAAACCAGCAAAATTAAAAAGGCATCTGGAAACTAAACAAAGAATTTCAAAATAAACATGACTATTTTTTTCAAAGACGAGCTGAAAATCAGAAAATTCAAAGTCCACATTTAAAGAAATTCACAACAATGCCTCAGAAAGCATTACAAGTCTCTTATCTGATAGGAAAAATAATGAAACCCCATACTATTGGAGAATCCTTTATTCTTCCTGCAGCAACAAAGATGACATCAATTATACATGACGATAAATATGGAAGTGAACTAAACAATACCATAATCAAGAAATACCGTGTATCGGCGGATTTCCGAAATATCACGAAATATCGAGTCAGAAGTCATAAAACGCACTCAAAATTTATCTGTATTTGCTTTACAATTGGACGAGACTACCGATATTACTAAAATGTCACAACTAATTATTTACGTTAGGTTTATTTTTAATGAAGATATAACAGAAACGTTTTTATGTTGCAAAAGTTTGGAAGGAAAAACAACTGGAGAAAAAAATATTCGAAGTAATAAATGAATATTTTGAAACAAAGTTCCTTACCTGGGCAAACTGTGTTGCGGTTTCTACTGATAGTGCTGCAGCAGTAACAGGTTCGAATAAAGGGCTCAGAGGCTTAATTCAGAAGGTGGCGCCTCATATGATATTTAATCACTGTATGATACATTGGCAAGCTCTTGTTGCAAAAGATATGGATGAAGAGTTGCACAACATTTTACAAGACACAGTTAGTTCAATTAACTACATTAAATGCAACAGCCACAATAGCCGTCTCTTTTTCAATACTTTGCAATGAGATGGCTCTAAGTATGAGAGATTACTGTTACACACCGATGTCAGATGGCTTTCACGCGGGAAAATACTACGACGGATATTTGATTTGAGAAATGAAGTGTACATGTATTTAATCGAAAAGAAACAGATTGCCAAGTTATTATATCAATGAAATTTGGCTAGGGTAGCTGAGTTATTTAGTTAATATTTTCGAGAAACTTAACGACTTAAATTTGAGCTTCAGGGTGAGAATCCAACTACCAAAACTTCAGCCAGTAAAATTCAAGCTCTTAAGAATAAGCTTAGTCTCTGGCAAACTGAACTGAATAAAAACAACACCGACATGTTCCCTTGCTTTAACGATTTTATTAAGGAAAATAATATAGATATATTTACATTTAAAAACAACATTTCCCATCACATTGAAAAGTTAAAGGAACATTTTTCGAGAAGATTCGAGGATTTTCCTGAAAATGATCTTGGTTAGATTAGTGATCTATTTTCCTTTGACATATGCAGTTTAACTCTTCAAATTAGCGAGAAAGAGCAATTGATAAATCTAATTAGTGATTATCGAGATCAATTTAAGACTCAGTCTTACCAAAAAGTTTGGCTATCAGTGGAATAAAAATATCCCGTTTTATGCAAGAATTCCATTAGAGTGCTAATACAATTTGCATCAACATATTTATGTGAAACTGGATTTAGCAAACTAGTTTCAATAAAAATTAAATACCACTTGCGTTGAAACCCTGAACATGATATGCGAATTGCAATACATACATCCAAACATTGATTAGATAATTAGAAACTTGCAGCCACACACATCTCTTTAAAGGGCAATCAATTTACTGATTTTTGTGCTATACAAAAAGTATTTTCTTAAAATTATAAATAAAATATCAATCAATCATGATGACGTTTATATTCGATGAAACGAAAGAAATGCGCGAAATATACACCGTATTTGTGAACATTTATCTGTAAAATTCGCTAAAAATTTTCTCTGTACAAAAGGGGTTGCAGTCGAAAAAAGTTTGTGCACCACTGCTCTAGAGCACGGCTAAGTCCTTTTTAACTGTCCATGCCTATCTCCGGAGGTTTGCGTGCTACAGGTGCTATTCCAACGCTCTCATTTAGTGTTTTTTAGTATGGAGATCACATTCCAATACAAAAAAACTGGGTGTTGCCATTTGAAATTTTCTCACTGTAACCGTAACTGTTTGAGTGGCACTGTTGTTTTTCATATTATTCTTGAGCCCAGTCCTCAAAGTATCTTATGCCAAAATTTCATTCAGTTTCTGTGAATGATATGATAGTTAGAGACCTATACTTAGGGATACTATTTTTATAATCAACCTGTATATTTAATTATTATATTTATTTATTTCCCCTCCTTTATACAAATCAAATATATAAAACTACTTTAAATTTTCCTAGTAAAATTTCTTTGTAAATGTATTACCTAAAAAAAAAAAAGAATTTGGTGAAAATTTTTAACTAATAACTGACATGATGCGTAAAAAAATGTCTGATTTTTAAATCTAAAAAGATTTTCTTATGAATCTAATACATTACAATGTACATTTTTAAAAAATATTATATGAGTAAAATTTAATAAATATTAGTAAAACTTTAATAAAATATGTAGATATTAAGAAATTCATATATTCTTAGATTTTGAATTTTTTTTTTGGTAAATGATTATTATGATGATTATTTTACATTTGTAGTTTATTTAATAATGGATTCTAAAATATAATGATTGCTCAATTTTTTTCATTGCTTAGTTGTATGATGTTTTTACGTAAAAAGAAAAATATTATCTATAAAAGCAATATTAATTTTAAATTGGAATATAAACTAGAAAAAAATATAAACTGAATTTAAAAATAAATAAATTTGATTTTATTAAATATATAAGACAAAAGGAAATATCTAAGAACTAGATTACTTTCCGAATATAAATATGGGCTAATTGTTGCCTTGAAAATTATTGGGCAATGCAATTACATGGAATGGATATAAGAAAATTTAATAATTTGTGACTAAATCGTATTAAAGTATTTTCTTAAAAATTAAAAGTATTTAGTAATCTATTGGTAAGATGACAAGATCAAATCTTACATTCAAAATTTGGTCATAGGGATTTCTGCTCGAGATCCAGGTAAGGATTAATTTTCCAGAGTTGACAAGAAATCTCATGATACTGAACAAAGCAAAAATAAAATATGTTATATCAATTGAGCATTCTTATTTTCATGACTCTAGAGTCGAATGAAATACATGCTCATTGTATACTATCTACCAATAAGTATTTGGATACCTGTGATGAAAAAGATAAATACAATTTATTCATACTCATTAGTTGGTAGAGTGTTCACGTGAGGCAATTACAGCCTTAACCCTCCAGAACATTTTTTTTATAAGTGCTTGGATGATGGACAGTGATATTTTCTTCAAATCGAATTGGATAAGACATCTGTTGTTGTTACTTATCTCCGATGGTCTGACAGATGGGTGACATGTAAGTCTTTTGACCTATTTTGGACTGTTGTTTCACTCAAAATTCGGCAATCCAACTCACCCCATAGATGTTCTATTGGATGCAAACCCAGATTTTAGGCAGGCCAATCCAGTCAGTTCACTCCATTGTTAGTATATCAATCCATGGTGGACGTTACAACAGTATAAGTGGCGGTATACTCAACGCTGACTCCTCCGCTTTAGGAATCTCAGTCTATACCACGAAAAACATCCCCAATCATAATTACTCCTCCGCCAAACTTTACTATTAGCTAAATTCATTTTGGCAAAAGCCGTTTGCCAGGCATATGCCCAACCCGGACTCTGTAATCCAACATGAAAAGCTTGGATCTGAGTTCATCACTTCAAGGAACATGTTTTCACTTATCTCCGGTTCAATTTCGACGTGCTTCGTGAACTGAGCAACGTGGTTTCCAAGCAAGCAAATTTCGAAATCAAATGCTTTTGAGGGACAGGAAGACTATGGAAGCAAATGTACTCCCTTGCGCATGATAATTATCAAAAAACTCTCCTGGATGCTGGTTGGAATTCCTGTAGAATGTGAGGCATTGATTTGTGCGCGCTTTTATTGAATTTCTTTAAACGGTGCTGTACACTCTCTTAGTTTTGTGGGTCTGTTTGGTCAAAGCTCATTTCGAAATCTCTACTTACCTTTACCTGTTTTATCCCCAAAACCATTGTCAATTTTAAAATGATTAAAATGTCCCTTAAGGATCGACCATTTCTAATATGCGACTATTACGCCATTCTCGTAGTCAGACAGTTGTGAATTTCATGATATTTTCATGGGACTAATGCCAATGCTGTTATTATACGATATTTAAGTACAGAAAGCATAACATAAATCGAGACCATAGATATCCTCATTTGCATAGTTATTTAAATACTTATTTGTAGATAGTGTATAAACTTTTACAAAAAGTTAAGGGATTTCTCGCTATTGTTAAACGTCTTTGTGGACTATTAAAAAAAAGTTGAACTTGCATATATTTTATGGAGTATTATGAAAAAAATATTAAGTAATTTTTTCTCACATTTTAGAAATGGAAAAGATTGGGAACGATTTCGTATGGCTGTCAACAGCATAATGAAACCCAGCTTTTCTCATGGTTATTTTAAATTGCACGAGAAAGTAGCTGATGACTTCGTACAGTATGTACAGGAAAAGAAAAACTCCAAAGGGGAAATTCCAGATTTTTTAAAGGATATTTATCGTTACACAATAGAAGGTAAGCGATGTATCTGTCTGTATTTACATAATATTCATAATACAAAACATTTGTTTTGTCACTGATCAATCATTTTGAGTGCTAATTCAACTGTAACTTACAATATAAAAAATTCTGAATAAAAAAAATTGCTAAGTCTGGTGTAAAAGCTTAAACTGCGAGCTGAAGATAAAGTTTACGTAATGTTAACTATTGGAATTAAAAAGCAATTATTGATATTTTCCAATATTTTCATATGTTAAAAGCATCTCAGAAGACAATACTAATTTTTATATTTAATTCGTCTGAGTGAGCAAGGTTGTAAGAAATTATACACTGTTCAATGAGAAGGAAATGTTTTCTAAAAACTTGAGGACTCGCGGGCAAACAGTTTTCTTAAATTTCTGAACTGATGATAATTTTTAGTATAAATTATTAGAAAGAATTTCACTAGAGCATGGTTTATAGATTTTGGGAATGAGAAAAACAAAATTGATTAGAGGACTGATTACATTCATTTTGTCTTCCTAAAATATTTTTCTGCAATTTCAATGAATACAAGGGCAATTTTAACTCTAAATTATAACTTTGATCTCAAATAAGCTTTCAGTTTACCTCTATTTTGTGCCCATATATTTTTGATGATTATTTAGAGCGATGTAATTAGAGCTGACCCTTATTCTAAAAAGTTTGTGGTTAATTTAAAGTAACGTTAAGTTTGTAAAAAAATTTTAAATGATGTTAAAATATAAAAAAAATTATAATTTTGTTGGATAATTTTTTTAACTAAAGCAGAAGCAGGTCAACAAATAAATATGCGAACAATTGAGGGAAAAATGATAAATTTTTGCTTTGCTGTTTGTAACTTTTCTCATCATAAGAATAATTTAGTAAATATGAAGATGCAACCAAATACTCTACTATGTATGAAGGAAAAATAATTTTTTTAATGTGGTGTAAGGATACACTGCTAAAAAATTATGATCTTAAACTGAAAAATGGAGAAAATAGATGCATAATAACTATGCATTTTTTTACACATATATCGAAATACAATATTGAATTAAAAATTTTAAAAAATACACGAGAACGTTAATTCATTGGCATAATAGAAAGGACATGAAAAATGCTATTAAGCAATTACTTGTTTGCGTGTAAAAATTAAAGATTTGTTTTCAAATAATGCAAAATATTTAATATGACTTGCAGTCCCTTAAGTAGTTAATGC
Organism: Latrodectus geometricus; assembly: GCA_026290005.1. Classification (NCBI taxonomy): domain Eukaryota; kingdom Metazoa; phylum Arthropoda; class Arachnida; order Araneae; family Theridiidae; genus Latrodectus; species Latrodectus geometricus. The sequence goes on along the minus strand of JAPDSC010101867.1, from coordinate 124,422 downwards.
TGCACACGTGTTTTCTTTGAACTCACTGATGTTATTGATAATGTTTTGAAGATGATTTTTTCAAATCCTTTAGATGTCTAAATCTTAGACAATGAAAAGAAACTTTTGTCTTGAAACAGTAAGTTGTTTGAGTGCGTCTCACGTGAGATCAATTTGATTAAGATCAGAACATGTTAGTATCTTCTTGCTCTGTATTTCTCATACTCTGATTCGCATATTCATAGATTTAGTATTATCATTTATTAAATGAAACGAATCTCTTAAATGAAATGAAAAAGAGGCGGTAATGTTAGTTACGATTTGATTTCTCATTATTTTGTCTGCATCCCTTTGTTCTGAATAATATAACGATCCGAACGTCTATTTATGCTGATTCCAGTCCATACTAGATTTATATTCACAGCTAGGTTATGCCAAACAGCTAGGTTATGCCAAACAACAAGGTTCGCATAACAGGAGGGTTAAAAGGAGTTCGCGTCTTCTTATAAAGCTGTTTTTGTTTTTTTTTTGAAACAAATAAAAAATAAGTAGAATGAAAGTTTGACTATCTGTTACCTGCCGACAAGCCTAGTAATATCTCAGGGTTAGAAATCTAAGGCATGATGGTTCTATCTTGGGCATTCGTAGTGGCGTAGACACTTGGCTAAACAATAAATCTTGATTGAATTATCACTCAAGCGCAAAAAACAATAGAAATAGCTAAGGAAATAGCTTAAACCAAACTGTAAGAAATAAGTTTTCATAAATTTAGGTAGTAAAACTTTTTCAATTTATAATCTTCAATCATTGCTTTTTATCTAATACTAGCACCGGATTAATTAATATTAATTAATATAAAAGTAAATATAATTTACGTAGTATCTACAATAATTATATTTTGATGTAAATATTGTTTACCTTAATTGTTTGTAGTTTAATTCAGTTTAGAAGAATTTTTATGCCTCCGATTACGAATGTGCAATGAAGAATTATAAGATATTTACAGAAGGCTGAAATTTGAAAAAAACTCTAGTATAGATATAGCAAACTATTTTCTAAATATCTATTTATTATGAAAAAAATTGAATAATTTTGATGAGTTATACATAGTTTAGATAAACTTTAATATTTGTTGTGCATATTTTATTTACTAACTCTCTACTATAAAACTATTAATATAACTATAAGTATTAAAAATGTAACTATTAATATATAACTATAACTATTAAAAATGTATTCTCTTTCCAATGAATAATTGTTCTTGGAAATAATTGTTAATTAAGATTTATATTGGATTATTATGAGCGACTTAGTTTAAATAGCTTTAAACATTTAACTAATATTATTACATTGAATTATGAGATTTGATATTTCATATAGTACCCCTTACATCAAATCTTATTTTTAATTTAAAAAAAAATAACGTGTCAATAGTTTTAGAAATTAATTATGATAAAATTTTATTCAATTCAATTCCTTATGTAAGTTATTTGTAATTTATCCTAATTAGATATGGAAATTTAAATTATCGCATTTTTTGATTAAAATGCTTTGTCTGCATTACATTCATTTTACTAAAAAAATGATACTACTTCGGTAGGTGTGATGATTAAAATTAAAGCAATAATGTTTATTGTTGTTAAAGCTTAAAATATGGAGATAGATTTTCCAAGCTCGAACCTCAGGCTTTGTTTAATAGTTACTAAGTTTAAACATCCATATCAAAATTAAAATTCATAGTGGTTTGGAATTTACTTTAATTATCCATCCATCTATTTTGTGCAAAATTCTAACTATCTATCGTGTGCAAAAAATGGCTGTTCAACGATAAATAAACCAAATTAATCGAATTTCTAACAATAAAAACTGAATTAGGCGTGAAAGATATATTAGTGAGAAATTACACCTTTAGTGTATACATATTATTTTGCTTATAGGTTGACGATTTTTAGGATTTAATTATAGATACACTATATATTTTTTAAACTAGCACATTAAAGTCAGTTTTATATTTATTCACGCTGTAACGAATATTAAATTTACATTTTTTTAGAAACTAAATTGAAAATTGAATTAAATCATTGTTCAAAATCATAATCATTCATAATCATTGTATATATAATGGTTGTGCTTTTAGTTTAGTATATATCTTCTGAAAGAGAGAAGTGTCACTTTTGAAGATATATGTTATTCATACAGAAGGTCTCAAAAGGTATCTCCATATTTCTATCGTACACACGGAACTTTTTTTCTTAGGAATAGCTCTTGTCTGTTTCGGCAAGCGACTTGGACTGGTGGACGCTCCGAATTTTCAAACTCATGTGTCCATGGCGTTCGCCAAGGCTGCTAATGATACGTTGCAAGGATTGGCAGACACACTGCTCGGGTTCCCATGGTGGCGAATTTTCAATACGCCTTCTTACCAGAAGCTAGAACGAGCACAGAGCTTCTTTCTTGGGTTCGTTCGTTGCTTTTATTTTTCATATTAATATTTAATGAAATGAAACAGATGATGCATTGAATGAAAAAATAATGTTGTAAATGTGTTACAAATGTATTTTCAAACTTCATTAGTAAAAATTAAGTACTAATTCAATAGTTGATAAAAATATAATATATGTATATAAATGTTTTTCTTCCTTTTCAGTACTACAAAGGTAGAATTAAGGACGCTTTTCAATAACTAACATGGCCTATCCTAAGGTCTTGTTGGTTATTGGAAAAATGGAAAGATCGAATGATATGATGGTTAATCTAGATAAGATTCGTGTCTCATTCTCTCATGTACCAAGTATTTCAACCACAAATGTCGTCATACAATCATTTGATAAATTTAAATAGTCGATTGTGCTTTTTGACAGAAAACTTTCATAGAGGAGTGATGTGGGACATTTTCTGAAATTATTTGAAATTAATAGTAATTATTTCTTAAACAGTTGATTGATAGAGATGTCTTAAATGTTAGTAATGTTCAGATATGGCTCCAATACTGTTTTTTTCCCCCCACAAAATATAATGGGCCCTTATTCTCACTGATTTTAGGTTGTCGGCCTTATCGATAACGTCTTTATACCATTCTAAGATTTCTGTTGCGGCCATACCCCACTAAACAATCACCTTCTCTGATAAAAATGATACCTGAGAGCAGGGGTGGCGCAAGTTCCAGCCCGCAAATAGAATTTTAATTTTCCGGTCCGAGGAAAATTATATATATCCATCTCCTATTCTACTTTGTTGAGTTATATTTTTGTTCTACAAAACATAAATCGACGGAAATGGATAAAACACAGGCAATTTTCAATCTGTTAAGACGGAAGTTCTTTGTTTCAGTTGTAGCTTGACGTCAACATATGAGAATCCAATATAGCTAAATTTGACCTCACCAACTGCGCATTTTTAGCTTCTGCCAGAAGATTTTTCTTTCTGCACGAATTCTAATATTATTGAATGCGTATGAAAAGATTGTATGCATGTAGCATCATTATATAGGAATAGTTGTGAAATCATTAAAAGTATAGTTTGGGTTATTCATAAAATACTTCAACCCTAGAATGGCTTCTAAAAAAAGGAAAGTTGATTCAGAGAGCGCCTTGCTTTCAATGATAAATGAACCTGGAAATATTTTTTATAGTTGTAAAAGAAAACCGTGTGTATCATCTGCATTGAAGTTGTAGCAAAGAATATATAGCATTCCCCGTCATTTCGTATGTAAGCGCAAGAATTCTAGTTACGAAACAATGTCCGGATATGTATGAAACAAAATACAGAAAACAATCTTAGTAAAAAATAATCAGACCCACAAAATTTTTTCAAGAAGGTAAACAATATCCAAGAAGCAGCTACGCATGCAAGTTACATTGTGTCATGCAATATTGCTAAAAATAATAAAGCGCTCAGTGTTAGGAAGTTCATTCAGCAATGTAGGGTCCAAGTTTGTTATGTTTTATGTCCAAATAAGAAAAATGAGAGAGTAAACTTATCTCGAAAAGTGGCGACTTCTAGAATCGAAGACATCGATAAAAATTTGACAACACAATTAGAGTCTAAGTTTGGCCAATTTAAATCTTGCCTCATAGCTATAGATGAAGTCACTGATATAAATGATAGCGCTCATTTCGTATTATTTATAAGAGATGTTGATGAGAACTTTGAAATTACCAAAGAACTGGCGTGCATGCATACCTTGAAGGGAACTATAACGGGATGTGATATTTTTGTGAATTTCACGAAGGGATTTTAACTTTGAAAGTGCCTATAACAAATATATATAACATTCCGACATAAGGAATACCAAATATGACAGGAAAAAAGTCTGGATTTCTTATACTCTTTAATCAAACAGGATACCGGGAACAATGTAGTTTTTCTACATTGTGTCATACTTCAAGATACTCTGTGTAAATCTGCATTGAATATGAAACCCGTGTTTCATGCAATTGTGAAGCCGCTCATTTGCAGGCAATTTCGAGATTTTTTTTCTTCAATTTTAAATTTCGATATTCGTGCAATCTGAATACTCTGATGTATTGTATTACTTGAAAGTAAGGTGGATTAAAGCAGGATGTGCTTTCGAGCGAGTTTGGCAGTTGAAAAACGACAATGCATCGTTCTTCAATGAGAAACAGTGTTCTACTGAGTTTGAAATGTTAGAAGATACTGTGAATAGTTTTCTGATTTTGCAATTTTTACAGATCTTTGTCATCTGAGCAATTTCAATGTCAAGATGCAAAGAAAAAATTAATTTATAAACGATATCTGGCCCCAACTCAAACCTTTTAAAGTAAAACTTTATCTGTTTGTGGGGCAGCTAATTAAGAACGGCTTGTCTAATTTCTCGAAGTTAAATTAAATACCCAGCCTATTGAGTTCGAACGCAGATTTCCAGATTCCAGTGCATTCAAACAGAATTGGCTATTTTTGCCATATCTTCCATTGTAAATTGTAAAGCAGTGAGATCAGATTTGCAGCTTGAATTAATTGATTAGCAATATGACTGTCATCTGAATAAGTTGTTTACTGAATATGCCAAAGTTAGAGTTTTACAAATCATTAACGAAAGTAAATTTCCCTAATTTAATATCTCACGCACAGGAAATTTGTACAATATTTCCTTCATCTTAGATATGTGAACAACTGTTTTCCTCTTTAAACGTTAGAAAGAATCATTTTAGAAAGAGAATGACAGATGGGCATTTAGCCTCGTTCTTTAGAATGAGTAACTCTAATTTTGAAACTCAATAAAATGAAATATTAAAAGTTAAATATAACTCTCTCTCTCTCTCTCATCATTCATCTCACATTAACACTTGTCAATTATAATACTTCTAGATTGTTTTTAAATTTTAGAAAAAATTATCTTGGTTCACCAAGCTTATATTTTTCTATTTTTGGACTGTGACCTGAAAGTTTGCACACCCTTGGCTCAGATCGTCATCGGCATACAACCACAATTCTGTGTGTTTATGCAGAACACACATATACAAAAAGTCCGGTATCGTAGTGGTAGTGTTTCGCGCTTCTAACGAACAGGTCCTAGGAACTATTCTTGTGTTGGGCAAGGTTGACTCAGACGTTCTTCCCTTCAGTGGGTCAATTAATCTAAATACCATTCATGTTTAGGACTGGAGGTTTCGTGTTAGGCTGACTATTTAACCGAGACATATGTTTCGCCTGCCAGAGCTCTTGGTCAAGAAGGTAGATATGAGCACAGTAGGCCTTGGCTCTACATAAAATATGAAGTTTTGTATAAATATTTAGCACTCTACCTTCGTAAATTGGATTCCCCTTCATGAAATCGGTTCTTGTAATGATTCCTCATTGAACAATATTTTCCGTTTGAATTTATCTTGTATAGAAAAAGCACCAAATGAACAAAATTAAGTAACTCAGTAGGAAATGCAGCTCTTATAAAAATTAATGTAAAAGGGACCAATTTTTACTATAATTCTTACAAGGTTGTATATACCATATATATACATTAATGAAAAAAGGAAAACTTTCAATAAGAAATTTTATTTTTATATTAGCAGATTTTTTAAATGTACGTTTGCGTCAGGTTCCTCTAAATAACAATGAACTTAAAGAGGACGAAAGAGATATATTGATTAACACCAGCAGATAACATTTTTACAAGCGCAATATTATTTTAAAAAGAAAATTTGACGAAGTTGCTGCACCAAAATTTTTGGACGAAATATACTTAACATTCATAACTACTTGAATTCCGTACTATTCAATTTTAAATTATATTTATGAATTTATATTTTTAAATTCAAAATAGTTTAAAATGGAATTTTATAACTTTATTTTTGATTTAAAAAAAACTTTTTCAGCAACGTAACATATGACTGTTTTGCAGATTTTCCATCCAGAGCATTAACGAAGCGACATCGAAGATGACTGTGTATAATTTCAGAGACGATGGCGAGCTGGATTTCCTCAAATTGATCATAGGCAACGATGACTTATCAATTGCAGATAAAAGGCTTTTGATAACAGAAATTTTTTCAGCTGGCATTGATGCGGTATGCATAGTGCATTAATTTTTAAAATCTATTATTAAAATAATTTTTATTAACTCTATTTTTAAAATTTATATACTACCAGCTATTTAAAAATTTTTAACAATGCATACAATATGTTGGTTCTTAAAATAAAAATAGAGAGTGCAATAAATTTTTATTCCAGAAAATTAATTAATACTTTCTTAAGAAATCTTTTAATAACCACCTAATTTCATCCTTGGTAAGAAAACATCTTACGTCAAAAAATAATTACTCATTTCAACCACCAACAAAAATCTTATAGTAAATTTTGAAGATAAAAACTCTTTCCTCAATAGTTTATGTGTGTTCATAGATCCAGTAAAAATTTAACTTTGAATGTGTGTGGGTATATCGATTCATTTTGGTATATTTATTTTTCAAGCAACAATGTTATTAAGAAATGTCTTTAATGGCAGCTTAATCTGTAACTGTCTGGCTTTTAATTTAACAGTTTATGAGTCTGATTCCCTGGTACAAAATGCAACAATGCAGAGGTGCCACATAATCTGACAAGCTCAAGTAAAAGAAGAAGAGCCTGATTCTTACCTCAGTTTATGTTTGTAGAGGTTTAGAAATTTCTATGACTTTATCTGATAAATTATGATGATGTGAAAAATATGAACCAGTATATTAGGAAAGTTATATGTAAATTTCAAATGATTTTTTTCTCAATAATTATAATTATTTATATAATATACAATAAAAAATCTAATATTTTATTAGTTTTGTTTAATTGTATCTGGCAACAAAATTTGAGATCTTAAAATTTTTCGTTCTTAATAGAACATGGTTGAATGAAGTTTAATATGATTCCCAACTGAAATGTTCTAAAATATTGAAAATAAATTGTTTATAGAAAATTATAAATAAAAAGGATAAGCAATATAGAGTTTATATTTATAAATTAATTTCAGCTCTTTTATTAAGGAAGCAAAAAACAAATCTGAAGAATCATTCCTTGCATAAGAATTAATTATAATGATTAATGAAAATTTAAGAAATATTTAATTGCTTATGAAAATTGAGAGAATAAAAAAGTAACTGTCAGCAGCAAATGATAAAATATAAAATTGATAATAATTGAAAGCTAAGCAATTGATCTCCAACAAAATTTTAACAACCTGGCTGACTAATTGATTGCATTCTTTTTATAGAATAATAATTTATTAATGATTTGTGTGTGTTGTGATATTCTATATTTAATTAATATTATGACAAAGTATAACTGGAGATAGAAAACTATTCATGTTAACTCTTAATTTTCCTTTTTACTATTTACATCCATCAAATCTTTTAAAAAAAGGGTTAACAAGCAATTTAAAACTCAAAAATTCTGTAAAATATGAAGCAATAAAAGCTGTACAACCTTATTAGTGTATGTATAAATGTAATAAAATCGTTGCTAAATTTAAAAACTTTATTGCAGTTATTAAAGTGGATAAAAACGAATGTCGTTGCTAGATACTGATTTTTAGTTCATGTTTTTAACAAGTTCTTTTTTTTTCATACTTATTTTTATACCGAATTCGGCTTACTTAAGCAGCATTGTAACAAAATTCAATGTCAAAGAATGAAATATAGAAAATGTTAGAAGATGCCACCGGTTGCATTACTCTTCATAACACGTCATCCTGGGATAGTTCCCAACAAGATAATGCCAGGCCACATACTGCTTACATATCTTTGGACTGTCTCCGCACTGTTGATATTCTTCCTTGGCCTGCAAGGTCACCAGGTCTTCACCAATCGAGCATCTCTGGGACATGATAGGCAACCAGATTTGGAAAAGAAATTCATACTTTTTCCAGTCGATAACTATAGTAATCAATATTTCGTAAAGAATCAATCATACAATTTCAGATTTATACTCGTTCAAAAGATCACATTTCGCATTAAAAAAGTACTTTGTTGTCTTTTAGTTGGCCCATTCAGTTTTAGGGTACAGAGTATTAATAATGGAAGCGATCAAAGACAAAAAGCAATATACGGTTTTTCTTAAATAAAGGGGAAAAAAAAGTCACGCAGTTGAAAATCGAGAATGGTGCTTATGGCTCCCCGACACAGTAACAGCCAATTAAGGGTAATTTTGGTTTCATTGATTCCATTCAGGTATATTTGATGATAAAAATGCATCTCGCACAGGTCGGCTCATCGTCGAAAATATGATAAAATCAAGGAAATGTCCGAACTTGACCATGATGTTAGCAGTCCATGTTAGAAGCTAAAGATCAGCCACAAAACAGTTTGAAATCATTTGCACAAAGCTAATTAAAAACATTTGAATAAAGCCTTGAGATTTATGTAAAAATAATGATTCTAATAAAAAGCCTAATATGATTTAGTGTCCCTCCGAATATAATTGGTCTAATAGGAAACTATCAACTGTCCAAAAATTCCTCTAACAGAGATAATCCTAAAAAATTTAAATTTTATTTATTATGTATTAAGTTGTGCCCATAATATAAGGCATCAAGATATTACGCATAAAGTAAAGTAATAAATTCACTATTTTTTGCTTATAGAGCACATCATTCTTAGGAATTTATTATAGCATAGTACGAGGAATCTATAAGTACTTAAAAGAGGCTAATAAAAATAATTATTAGCCTCTTTTAAGTTCTTCTAGTTTCAAGTTTAAATTATAGCTTAAGTTCTTATAGCGAATATTTATTTATTTATTGAAATAACATCTTATTCAACTTCAGACTGGTAATACAATTGGATTTATGCTGTATAATCTCACAAAGAGGCCTGACGTACAGGAAAAGCTTTACCAAGAAATCGTTGAACACACCAGTGGGGGGAAGCCGTTAACTCCTGACATGCTGAGCAATATGAGATTTCTGAAGGCTTGCTTTGTGGAATCCAACAGGTAAATTATGTTAATCGTATCTTGTAAACTATTATACATATTATGATGATGCATGCATAAAAAAATTTCGGAGTTACAATTGATACTATTCATCCTGAAAAAATGTATTATGCTTTTTTTTTCTTTTTTTTTTTTCTTCAAAATTATCAAACTAGTTAGTTACTTTTAAAACAAGTTTTATGTTATCTTTTACGAAAAAGTATTTCTGATGATTTACGTAGTAATATTTACTTTGTGATTTCAGACTAACTCCCACTGCTGGAGGTAATGCAAGAATATTGTCCAAGCCGATTGTTCTCTCAGGATATAAAGTACCCGCAAATGTGCGTGTGATTTTCCTTTTCTTAAAAACAGTTTATATTTTCTCTGTTCAGTAATTTTCAGTTTTTACAATTTAAAAATATTAAAATTTACCCCATTATTTCTTAAGGCTCTAATTCTAAAGAACGTTCTATCAGAAATATCAAGTAATATATTCTGAAGAATTTTTTATTTTAACCATTCTAAAAATTTAAAAGGTATGCATCCTAACTCTATAACGAAGAATTCCCGCAATTCAACACCTGAATTAGTTTACGAAACATTCAATGCTCAAAATAAATGGTATAATTGTTTTTTTTTTTACAAAACTTCAAAATTGATGTCAATGAGTTAATGAGGGGGATAGTAACAAGAACATTGGGACGTTTTCTGTTTTTCAATTCCTGATAAGGTTGAGTGTTTTTCATCATTCTTGCTTTATATTATGTGATCCAAGCTTTAATTAAATAATTCATCAGTTAACATAAAAAAATTTGTTCTTAACACCTTTTTCTCATACTTTATATAATATGCATTGAAAATTGCTCAAATTTCTTCAACATTAAGTCAATTATATATTAACAATATAAGAAATTTACTTTAAATCCAAGAAAACTACACACATACATAATGATGCATGCTATCCTCGAACTATACCTTCAAAATAACGATTTTGGAATATTCGCCCATCACATAGCGCCTCGTAATTTTAAACCACGTTCATTTGATGAGGTCAAACCCGAGATGGGCCCCTCCACTCTCCATCCATGCCACATTACTGGAAGGATTTTGTACACCACAGATTGACGTCCACAAGAACCCAAGCCACGAATCTTCTACGATCCAGCGAGGGAGAATGTGGTCACCCTCCCTATCACTGGTCACAGCAAATGATGCTTTACATTTCTAATTTTAACTGGAATCACCGGGAAGTTACTGAGACACTTGGAGAATTTCCAAGGAAAATGCAGAATTGTAACTTTAAGTGCTATTCTATAATTTATGTCATCACTTTTTATTTATGTACAGAAAATTAAATGTTGTTGTTTGCTATTAAAAATCACAATCAATTAGATAATTCACAATTCATTTGATGGGCATAATTCTTTAAATTATTGAATTTGAGAATCTTCTTTTCATTATCTTCCTTCAATATGAATGTGTTTTCAGGTCTTGTGCATTGCTCAAAATCCACTTATGTGTAGAGATGAAAGACACTTCGACCGACCCTTAGAATACTTACCAGAGAGATGGTACGTGGACAGTAGAAGTCGATTGCGAAAGATCGGTCATCCTTACTTGGTTTTGCCCTTCAGCCATGGCCGGAGAAGATGCGTGGGTCAAAGAATTGCTGAACAAGAAATAAAACTCATCATCGTAAAGGTTGGTAAACTTTTTAACCATAGTATAACTAAAAAAAATTTCTTTTGAGCGAATGTAGTTTTGTGTATTAGAATTAAAAAGATTTTAGTTTTATGATGGTACTGACACACACAGGATTACCTAGGAATACTCATTCATTATCAAGCTGTTCATTATCAAGACCTTGTATGCATCCGCAGAAGACAAATTAAATAATTTGTAGAATACTTAAAAATTCTGTTGCTTTGCGACATAGAATTTTTGACCTCCTTCATTCTTTCTAAAGCATTTCGTAATTTATTAAGGAAAGTGAAATTAAGAAATGAAATAACGTTTTGACTAACCAAAACATTTGCATTGAGTAAGAACAAGACTTCAAAAATTAAAAATGAAGTAAACATTTTTAAAGAAATCATATAATGTGAGAAGATAAAAAGGGGAATTCGAGTTTTTCTATCCTCATCAGCTACGAGTAGATGGCAATATTAAAAGATGGTAAATAACCACAGCTTTCGTTTTTGAAGCAAGCTGAGCTCTTGAATGGTGTCCCATCTGTAAATCATTTACACCATAGCATTGGAAACATTACAATGAGTTCAAATCATTATTGATTATGGTTTAAGCGAATTACAGCGCTGTAATCAATTTATTTATTTTACAGAGTGATTATAAGTATTTTGTTTGTGTGCATATTTGTGTGATGGATAAAAATGTGTGAATCTGCTATGATGTACAAAATCAAGCATTTAATTTTTCATAATCGCGATTTATATGCTACTTAAGGCAGTTTTTAGAATGTATTATATTTCGTAGTGTTGTTGTGAGAAAACCGCTCATAAAAACTAAAATTTTGTATTATTTTTACTGACTTTCCTCTTTTCGGTGATTACACACGTAAATTTTATTTTATGTTCATTCATTGGAAAGAAAAGCTTTTAATGAAAGTACTTGAATGTAATTTTTAAAGTGTCCTAAGTAGGGGATATTTTAAATGTATTTAATAACTGAGCACTTTTGTTTTTATGAGGCGAAATGAAATCCTAGCAGCATTACAATATAAATCGCTGTAAGTTACCAAATTAAAAATTTAAAAAATTGGGTGCTGATAAGGAGATAAAAAAAGTTTGGGACATATTTTAGATCAAGTTTTGCTATTTTCATTTTTTTTTTCAAGTATGTAAGCAGTCATTTAATGTTATATGGCTTTAAATCTACTTATTTGTCTGTTCGCAAATTATATATATATATATATATATATATATATATATATATATATATATAT
>JAPDSC010101867.1:100099-112072 GCA_026290005.1 Latrodectus geometricus | reverse complement strand
ATATATATATATATATATATATATATATATATATATATATATATATAATTTCTCAGTTTTCCTTTAGAATTTTTCTAGTTATTTTACTCACTGCCATGTATTTTTCAGTTGATCTCAAAATTTCGAATAGAGTATGATGGACCAGAAATTGGAAATATCATGCGAATGTCACTCATACCAGATAAACCTCTCAACTTCACTTTCAAAGAGCGATGAAATTCAAGTTTTTATCTTTTTATGTAAAGATCGATACAAATGACAGATTCCAATGCATAGAGATTTGTGATGGATGCAGTTTTTAACCTATTAAGCAAACTTTATAAATAAAATGCCAATTTCATCATTTTATTTTATATAATTGTTCATTTGAATAACTGTTTGTTAATGATACATATAACTAACTATATAATACTGCTTGATACTTAATGGTTCAATATTTATACAAAATTATTATTTTGTATATATAACACAAATGTTGATATAGACAAGTATGATGAAATTATTTATTCGTACATTTAATTTATTTGATTTAAAGGTAAAGGCATTTTGATTTTAATTAAATTAATATAAGTTTTAAAATATATGAATGCGAGAAAACAAAAAAAGATTTTGAGGAATTTTGCTTCTTACAGATTTAAAAAAATTGTATAAAGGTAATATTTTAAGAAATTTTATTAAAATAAATTGATGAATTAAATCGAGACAGAAATTTGTTTTATTATAAGCTTTTTAATAAAAAATATTTCATCCACACTTGTAAAAAATAATTGTATGCATTTTATAATAAAAACTTTGTATTTTATAGTTTTCAATTAATGAAAAATTTTCTTTATGAATTCATTCAGAATATTTTTTTTTACTTTATGTCTTAAGTTTTGTGACAGTTGAATATCAAATGCATTTGAATTATCAACACTCATTTATATTTTACGCATTCATGAATAAGTTTGAAGAATATTATGATCAATGTATGAAAAAACTAATCAACTTTTACAAAATATATATAAAGAGATCCAAAAATCAATCTAAAATACATCATATTCTTTCTCTTTTAAGCAAAAGGAAAACCAATATTAAAGTTGTCTGGTATTAGTATGCAATTCGATCTACAGATGGCAGCACTTACTAATAGGACAGAAAAGATTTTATTAAAAGGAAAAACACATTTTAAATAAAGTTTCGTTAAGTCGAAATACACAAAATATTCAAATATTGAATAGAATCTGGATATTTCGTTTTCCATATTACGAATTGAAATTGCTGAATTATTGAAGTAATTTAATTTTATTAAAAGTAATCATTTCTTCTTTCACATTTCGAGAAAAAAATTTTCCAATTATCAAGTTTCAAGTATAAATGTATTTTAGTCTTATAATTTTAGTTCTATAACTTTCTTTAAAATTTCGCAGTAAAAAAATTTTTTTATTGTATTATACAAAAATATATTTATGTATTGTTATATATTATAATCAAATTTCCAAAGTACCTGACACTTAATCATCAATAAGAAATAAGGTATAAAAATGGTCTCCTTGACAGCATGTGCTGGACAGCCTAACATAAGGTTTGTTTAAGAATTAAGTATCCACTAAGTAAATTGCCTTCTTGGCAGATTTTTTTTTTTTCATATTCAGGTGTATTCACACGTCACAAGGAAGGAAACATGGAACACTCCCAAGCACCCATTGATAAATGCTCATTTAGTGTATAGAAATTCATCTCTCTCATTGTTTAACACAGGCGGGGATCAAACCTGCGACTTAACTCTAAAAAGCTACAGCTAGTATATAATAAAGTAAATTTTTAGAAAATTATCTTCATCTAAAATCAAACCTTATTAAAAGGGAGATTAAATAATTAATTTATAAATGTCTAATCAGACCTATGCTTACATACTCATCAAAGATATGGACAATGACACAAAATATGAAAATGCTCTTGGAATCTTTGTGTGGTGGATACCAAGAGACAGTTTCGGAAGTATACAAGATGGCTTATGGCATAGACGCCCAAATTCAGAACTCTATAGTGCCCTCAGAGAACCTGATATCAAATGCATAAAAATCAAAAGAATTAAATGATCTGGTCACGTTATTGAATTGAACAATGAACGTTCAACACAGAAAACAGTCTTGGCTAAACCCTCTGAAGCAAGAGCTCTGGGCTGATCTAATCTTAGATTGGCTGAATGGCTAGAAAGGGATCTCAACCATTTTAAGATATATCAAATGGAAGACCATGCCCGAAAATGGAGAGGTCTGGAGGAAAATCCTTAAGAATGCAAGGATTCACCCACAGCTGTCGTGCCTCTGAATTAGAAATGAAGGAGTTATCTTCATTCTCGAAGAATTTTGGTGCAAGATTCTCATCAATAGAATATAATGGAACTCTATATCCCATTGATAAAAAGCATGCAAGATATATAGAGCATTGTGTTTCTGACGACCAATACTGCAAAGATGATCAACTGCGTCTTATTTGCGAACCATTATCAAATGATAAAAATAGGCACCTAAACTGCAATTTTCCAATCTATGGCACTCAACATCTGTGAAAAAATGTTGGATTTATAGAAATTTCAACATTCATATAAGCTTTATCAGCACGACTTTTTTCTCAGTTGGGTCAAATATAGAACTCGCGCTCAGAGAGGGACATTTTTCAACAACAGTCGCTATATGGGAATTATGAGTAAATAAACTGGCTACAAGGATTCATAAATTTTTAAAAAACTAGAGAGAGTTTTAGAAATAATTTAAACTTTTCATCACATTAAGAAATTTAACATCAAAGTTATCAGGAGACAGCAATCTTTAAATGTTAGAGCCTGATTTTAATGATTATTATGTTGATTAAATTAGGATTTCTCTTGAAGAAATGAGCAATGTTGAAACTTATAAAATATTTATCAAAAACTGTTAACTTTAAATTTGAACGTTAACAAAACATTAATAAAATTGATGCCGCCCAACCTGTCTAGTGGTTAGCGTACCTGACTACAGATGGGTGGGACCTGGGTTCGAATCCTGGCTCAGGCATGGATATACTTTCTCTCTCTCTCTCTCTCATTCTTGGCTTTGTCCTTTCTTTGTGTGTGAATGGTTGGCTACCCTATAACCGGGTCCCTATGGCATGTGTGTACTGAGGAAGTCGGACTCCACACCAAATATGGTTCAGTTGGAAAAGTGGAGCAGCGCACCCCATATTGCCAGCCTGGCTGGCACACGACAACAACAACAACAATAAAGTTGATGCGCAGTTTCACGTAAAAGGACAAATAGCAACTTTTAGTACAGTTCACTGAAAAGAACATAATTGCTTTATTGATCATTACAAGGAGGAGAAATTTTGCTTTTTGGGTTTGACATGCCATTCCACTCGTCATTTAGAAAATTCATTAAGTAATCAAAATATTTGAATTTTTAAGCAGTTTAATCCTTTAAAAATAATTCAGGTAGTATTTTATTTTTTTTTAATGTGTTTATCTTCATATTTTTCCTGAAGCAAGAAATATAAAAAAATTTTGTTAAATTAAAAATCTAAAATTAAAAAAATTAGAAAGTGAGTTAATTTATAAACATTAAGAAAAATAGTGTGCTTATATAATAAAAAAAACTACTTTGCATAAAATTTTTGTTGTAAGTTTCTATATTTAGAAAAAATATTATCAATGCACATCCACCATCTTTCATGGTAAGAGGCAAAAATGTATCTTTTATCTACTAAACTCAAACAAAATTATGTTTTTGAATTTCACCAGTGATTTACATATCGTTAACATTAAACAATTGACTTTCTAAATATATTTTCTATAAAATGTCTAACTTGTTTTAATTTATTAATGTAAAAAACAGGTTGGATGAAATAAAAGAAAATGTTTTTTGTGTTTTTTCAAACAAAGAAAATTTGAATTTTTTTAATACAAATTCCCAGTTAACAATATCGGAACTGAAAAATAACTATCATTGAAAATAATCCATGCTATTTTGCATTTGAAAACAACACATTTGAATTTGTGAGAGAGTGAAATTGAGATTAAATGAATGAAAGAGAGAACAAAAAAATTCTTCTCATAAAAAAAATTTAAGAAGAAAAAGAAAATGCTGATTTTTTTCAACTTTTTTGAGTATAAGTTTTTTTCCGGATTACTTTGAAGTGAAGGCAAACTCTAAGAAAAAGCTTTTTTCTTGCGTCCAAATAACGATTTAACTTATATTATCTCAATGGCTTTTCAAACTAAAAGAAAAATCACGAAATATTTTTTTAAACCTCTGCATTTTGTTGGTTGATAAAATCTTGTTAAAAAAGGAAAACATTTCTAAAAATGAAAGTGAAACCTTCCTGAAATAGAGTTCAAAGGGTATTTTGAATTCAAAATGGTTTAATTTTGTTAATACTGCAAGAAATACATTTATATTTTATTGTTTTTTTATCACACCGAATAAAGGGAAAGATATAAGTTGCTTATTATTACATAACCATTCATCTTAATATTATGATTTTATCATTTATTTTAACTTAGATGTCAGCTGTTATATAGCTGTTAGCTGAAAAAATGTTCAATTTTTGATACATGTTTTAAAATTTCCTTAGCATTAACATATGTAATAGTAGATAATCGCTTTTTTAATCTTCTTCTACAAAAAGGAAAATTCCAACTGACTCTCCATTATTTATACAAATTGAATAGTTTCTTACGTAAAAAATTTACATACTTCCGAGTCCATAAATAGGGAAATTTACCTTCTTAACTTCTTATTTAAAATATATTAAAATACAATCAACTAGATAGTTGCTTCATATTGAAATCAATATCTTCCAACTGTTTCGAAAACAGGAGAAAGAAAAACAGGTATTTTATCTTTCGTTTACGAATTACTCTATTATTAAAAATATCTATTTAGTAGTATAGTGGGAAGTTATTAAAACTCACAGTTTTATATACCCAATAAATGCCCTCTGTTAAGAGTCTACTTTATATTTACTTTATATTATGTAATATTTTACGTCCATTCGCATATATGATTATTTTATATGCATAAAACTACATACATTTCCAATAACATGTATGTAATATTGTTCTATATCAAATTTAGGTCTATTTAGACACTGGAAATCATAGAACAAAATTCTAACCAGTTTAATACATGTATAAAGAAATGTTCATAAGATTAAAGCAAAAATTTCTGTTTTCTTTCTCAAGAAAACTACTTTGAACGCAAAATATGAAGTCATATTTCATTTTTTTATGCCTATGACATATTTCCTAAGTAATATATTACATACTTTTTAAATCTATTCTTTAACAATCAATTACATAGCTTATGTAATTAATATTCATCAACGCTGACACAACTTTTTTAAATAATTTAAAAATGAAATTAATAATTTAATAGGAAATTAAATTTTGATATTTTTAACAATATCTCACGTTTCCTGAGTTTACAAAAGGAAAAGAAAAAAAAAAAAAAAAAAAAAAGAAAAACTCCTAAATGAAAGCTTCAATTTAAACAAGATCCAGTAAAAGAAGAGGTAAAATAATTTAGCTTGAAGGCTTTAAATTAATTAATAAGCCGGGTGGACTGCATCTGTTGTACCCAAATTTCATTCTCATATATTATTCCAAGAGAAATAAAAGGGCACTATCTTCCTACAATTTCCAACGACTGTTGTCCTTTCGGCGGCAGCTGTTGTCGCCACCTTCCTGGAGCATCATTCAATAGGATCTGCTTTACTATCTTTTTCACCTGCGTCGTTTTTTCTATTCTGCCTTTGTCCCGCTTTCTTTACCGCTGTTCCGAGCTGTTTTTTGAGCTTCTAAATGCTTCAGGTTGAAAAGAACTGGATACGTTAGCTCCTCACGAATCCGTGCCATTTAGAAATTGGCCGCGATCCGTTCTTTTTGCTCTAAGTATTTTTATTTTGTTATCTTTTCATTTAATACACAAAGAATAACACTAAGCAAGGCTTTTTTTTATTTCGGAAATAAATATGGTTGTTGACATTTGCCAGAAGGCAACTGGATGAATTGTTTGAATTCTGATGATGTAAATAGATATAAAAGTCGTTTGTAATATAAAATTTAGTTTTAAATAGGATTAGTGAGTTTTTCAAATGATAAATTTATTTGAAAACCAAGTTTCTCAATTCTAAAAACATTTCTCGTAAATATTGGTAAAATCTACTTACTATAAAAGGAGAGAGAGATAGAATTATTTCTGCAAAAATTAATAGAAAGGAAAAATATATATATACATATTATTTGCATGAAATATTACGAACTTTTTGCATTAATTTTTATTAGTCATTCCGCGGATTCAGTTAATGACAATTAAAAGCATTAATTATTTAGGGTATTTGGTTTGTTTTTAAACATCTGGTTAATGTTTGCATAAACTGAACTGGGGTCCATAGTTTAAAGATAATTTTGGTTTATTAAGAAGATTCACTGGCAAAACAATTAACCTTTCAGTTTTCTGCTTGGATTATTGTTTCAGGTAATAAATGTCGTCAATTATTGTTACGGATGGGAGGTATAATTATGGGAGATATAATCTTGGTTTTTAAGTATTATTTTGTGGAACTATAAATTTAAATATGAGTCAAGAAACATGTCTTGCACAAGTTTGGATCAAAATATAAATCGATATATTATAATAATGATTTCACTTTCAACAATTATTTATTTTGGATTGTGATCTTATGTATTTATACTCTTACATATACAATGAGCCGAAATATGCACGATATCTTCATGCTTTTACTTTTCTCCGCTGTATAACATAATTATTGTTTGAAGTGTGGGTTAGATATTATTTTTTTCTGTTCTTGTCAATTTATAACGAAACTATCAAATAAAAAGTAATATACTTTTATTATGGTCTTTATGTCCCAACTGAACGAGCGAATCACTGATCGATAAAATCACAGAAATGTTCAATAGGCGACATATCTAGGGAATAAACATGTCATAGAAGAAGCGAAACACATGCTGTACTCTGAAAAGGTTTGTTCATTCCTGCTGAAATACAACCCATGAGTATTAATTATCCTGTTGAAATACAGCACTAGGAACGCGTCGAACAATGAGGAGGTCTTCTAGGTTTCCAATTTTCTTTACGTAGCGATCATTGATGAGGCTGTCCTCAATTTGTAATAAAGAGGATCAACAATCATACCTAATGACATGATGCACACCATACACACACCATGATGCCAAGCATTTATGCGGAATAAAGCTTAATAAATATATTAAGGGAGAAGACGTTTCTTTCTATAACGTCTGACGCGTACTCTTTCATTATGACTCTACAAACTGTAGTGAGATTCACGAGAGAAAACATCTTGTCGCTACTATGGAGCGTATTGCCGAGCCCATTACTCAATCGGTAACATCTATGTTTCAGTGGAAGTATAATCCTATGTAGGGAACCCTTCCACCTAGTTGCTATTGCAAAAGACTGTCACAAATCGTAGATCAAGTTTAAAAAAATCGGTAGCCGTTCTCCAACGTTGTGTTAACACACGAGAGAACACTACGGTCTCTCACAGCCATGATGTTTCTGTCATCTTGTGCCGCTGTGCTATTGCGTGCTATATAGGCAGGTTTTTCGCATTGTTTGTTGCTTTTTCTCTGTCCATTTCTTCCAAACACGCGTTTTTGTCGTGGCATTACAATATGTGCATGATCTATGGCAGGTCACGATCTCTGATTACAAAAATCCAACTTCTCACATATTGACGATGCGACCATGACTCCCTAAGTCGATGGTATGACGTCCTCTGCTTTTGACAAGGGATATAGACTACTAAATCAACGTTTACTGCAGACAGAAAAATAAGCAGACATCAGAGCATCTTTACAGTCCTTTATATGTATGGAAAGAGAGGCTGCTAAGAAGCTGGTTCTCATTTCACTCATGAGCAGTCACTTTTTAATTGTAATAAATTCATATCTTACTTTGCCACGATTTACATTTCTTGTTGGATTCGATTTGCATAATTCATTATGTTTCAATTTTCACAAATATATATATACTAGCTGTACCCGTTCACACGTTGCTGTGTTTGAACAAAAAAGCAATTTTGATACCTCAAACATAATTTATTAATGATCAAATGTATAAAATGCATCAAAATGAAAATTAACAATAAAATAATCCCTTCATATGTGTCATTTGAAAATAAGAAAACATAGATATACATAGTTGACGGTAGAATAAACATGCTTCTTTCCTAGTGATATTAAATAATATTATAAGCGAATTTCAATTGAAAATAATTTTGAAATTATTAAATATCAGCATGAAATGAATAATATTTGATGATTGATGGAACTTTATCTTAGTCGTGCTTGTAAATATACAACATTTTTTGTTTTCCTAACTGGTGAGAGAATGATAAAGTTTGATGGTTTTCCAACTCGTGAACATCCAATATATAACTGTCCATGTGAGAAGCATGGGTTTATTAAATTTAATCCACATACTTGCAATGATTGTCCCTGTGCTTTGTTAATGGTCATTGCAAATGCTAGTCGTACAGGAAACTGTAGACGTTGATGATACCAACGGATACTCCATTTGAATTCAAATGGAGTATCCGTTGGTATCATGAGAATGCGCGGTAGTAGTACAAGTTCTCCTTGGTGTTTTCCATTTAAAATGGTTGCTTCAATTATGTTATTCATTAATTGGCTGTATCCCAGTGTACGGTACGCTATTTTTATACAATTAATATAATTATACAATATACAATTAATATAATTATACAATATACAATTAATATAATTATATAATACAAAATTATATTATTTTATAGAAATAATATAATTTTATACAATATTATATACAATTAATTAATAATTGTATATATGCGTATCGTACAAGGAGCGTACCATTCACTGGGAATTAACCCATTAATATTTTACTAATAGCCTAGTCCCATTGCATAGTCGCGGTGGATTTATATTTCGTAGAAGGATGATCTGGGAACCAATTTTCAAAGATAAAATATGCGGTGGCATTCCAGGTAGATCCAATGAATTTAAAAATTCTATTGGATAATTAACTGATTCATCGGGATTGACAACAATATCTATGGATTTATATGTTGTTTCTTCATCAGGTAATTCATTTTGAATTGTGTGATTTATTAAATTCACATCAATTTTTTGGCTGCCAATATAACACACTCACTAACCCATTGATTATTTTTTTATAATTCTGTGATTAGTTTGGAAAAACTTTGGTAATTAATTCATCAGTAGATTTTACAATGTGACAAAAGTTTTCTGGTAATGTAATACAATGTGTGGATTTGTCCATTTCCATTTTACCATTCCCAATATCTAACAATTGTCTTGAAAATCGTTCAGAAGATTCATCTTGTTGTAATTGAACACTCATATTAGTCTTTAAAGATATTTTCTTCACATGCCGCCATAACATTGATGATTTGAGACATGCATTCAATTCATCTGCTGGTGTTGAACATGGTATAACTGGTAGAGTTTGTTGAAAATCACCAGTCAACAAAATGAGTGCACCACCAAAAAGCTGCTCATTTCCTCTCAAATCTTTTAATGAGCGATTGAGTGCATCCAAAGATTTCTTGTGTGCCATAGTGCATTCATCCCATATTATAAGTTGACATGATCTTAGTACTTTTCCCATCCTAGAATATTTGCTAATATTACATGTTGGAGTTTCAATTACTTGCATATTTAATGGCAATTTCAATGCTGAATGTGCTGTTTGATCACCGTCCAAAAGAGTTGCTGCAATACCAGATGAGGCAATCGCAAGTGCAATATTATTTTGGGATCTTATAGTTGCCAGAATAATTGAAATAAGAAAAGTTTTGCCAGTGTCTCCAGGTGCATCTAAGAAATATAAATCACAACTCTTGTTAGATATTGCATTTATAATTGTGTCATATGCTGTTCGTTGTTCTAATATCAATTTCGGTAGATTAATTCGAACAAATGTTTGTAATTAATTAATATCGAAGTGCGTTTCTCGTTGTATATCACGATCAAATATATCATTACAAGATCTATTTGGAGCAATCATTCCCAATTCTGTCAAAGATTTATTGGCTATTGTCAAACATGCATCCTCAATTAAAATCATTGCTTCATTGTACATATTTGATGTAAATTGAAAGTTGGGATTAGCATTTATTCTACGCATGCGATGTAAAATGTCTTCACTTATACAGTCTTTATATTTTTCCCAAAGATCTTTTGGATTAGCCGGAAAACATGTAGTTAGTATGATAGGAAATAGTGTACGTATCTGCTGGGACTGAGCTGTATTAGAAGCATCAGCAAGTGAAATATCCCAATGAGCATCGTTTTCCAAGAGACTTAATTTCTGACAAGCCTCATGAAATGTAGCACACACATGGCCATTGACTGTTTTTAATTCCTAAAAATATGCTGGTCCTCGAACATTGATTAATAATAATCTCAGGTAAAAACATTCTGCGTTATTGGGATGTACAGTGTACAGACGACCCAATGCATGCGTAGAATATAAATGTAGATGTCCTTGTACAGCTCTATCTTGATTACAACGCTGAAATTTTCTTGTTGATGTATTCCATGTAAAATAAGTTGGTACTTCAGAGTACAGTAGTGTCCTTGCAAAAGTATCATTTCTACATAATGTAAAAAATTCAGTTAATGTTGTTGGTGGTGGTGACAGTGCTCTTTCACGTACATTTTCTGATGTAAAATACACACGTTGTTCATTTTCAAGATGTACCGCTAAATGAACAACCGTTGGATATCGCTCATGAATGGAAAATGATAAAATACGCCATACAGCCTCATTACTACTTATGTAGCGTCCCAGTTGATATTGGGTGACTTCATCGTTAGATGCAGTTGTATTTTCCACTCCAAACACTGCCATATCACTTAATTTGTTCGCATATTTACAAATATATTTTATAGCTTTCATGATTTGTTTTGCTTTATTTGTATATCGACCAATAGCACATCTCTTTGGTGACATAATTGTAGGATTAAATAAAACGTATTTTCAAGTATTTTCTTCAGCTTGGAATCAATAATATTTTTATTTATTCACATATTAATAATTTTTTCTCGTATTAATAATTTTAAAAGTTTTTGATTACATTTTTGTCTTTATTAAAATTTGATGGCAAAAATTCGAACGTCAAAAGCATTAATGTTTTTTTTTTTTTTTTTTTTTTTTTTTGTAATTTAAATCAATTTATTGCCATTCAGTATAATAAATCCAACAACGCGTTTCTCCAAATAAATTTGACAATAAAATCTATTGAAGATTTTACTTTTTGTTTAAATACACGTGCAGAAATATCATACTAATCCGATGGTGATTGTCCAGTTAATAAAAGCTCCTTTATTTCATGCGATGCTGAGTTGATTGTAAATGTGATGAAAAAAATCTGGACGACCATATGCTCGAGCATACGTCATTGCATATTTATATAAGAGTCTTGGATATAGACTCTTCTGTAAATGTAAATGTTAAAATAACCATTTTTACTAATTTACTAAGGTTGCCATCATTTACATCTGCATCACGTAAACGGATGTACTCTTCAGAACGCAATTTGACTTGATTTAGTCGTATATAGAGCAGTTTTACTATTTTTGCATTACTTTTCTACCTGCATAGCACATACTTGGTGTTTCATTTCTAAATTTTTAAACACCACAATACTTACACTTTTTATCCATCTTTCAACACTATTTTTAATTTTTGTAATTTATTTATGGTTACACTTTTAACAAATAAATATTACTAATTAAATGCTATTTTGATATCTTGGGGATATTTGTTCGGGAACCCTAACTCCGATTTTAAAAAAGAATTCTAAAAACCTTCCTTGGGATATACCAAATTATTTCCCAAATTTTCTCGTTGATTGGATGCATAGTTTTTGAATCTATCGAGTACACACAGACAGACACACATT
>JAPDSC010101867.1:76536-92437 GCA_026290005.1 Latrodectus geometricus | reverse complement strand
CAACTTTCAAAGTTACAAGTATCTCAACAAGAACCCAAGAACTCCAAATTATCCCGAGTAACTCAACAAAAACCCAAAATCTAGTAGCACCATTAACGGTATAAAAATCAGTATATTTTTTTACTGCAGGAGATTATGTGAGTAGTTGATATAAATATATATTATGTGGTTAGTTGTTCATTACTAATTATTTTACTTAATTAAACTCTGTGGCTAAATAAAATACAAAAATACATTGAGAAATTATACAAAAATATTAAAATAATAAATACGAAGAATTAAATTGTTACTTATAGGAAATATATGATTTTAAATTTAATGGGATCTAAATAATTTATTGTTACAATTTTTTTTAAAAAAAACATTAAAATTATATTAATAATATAAACGATGTTCTTGTAAAAACCACCACACATTGAAATAAATCACATTTTATTTAATTTGCGATTGACTTTTTTTACTATTATCTGTCCTTCGAACTTAGTTTGGCGCTTTTTTATTATTGCAGTTTATGAGATTTTCTAGAAATTTTAAAATGTTAGTAATTTCCCTGAAAATAACTAATTAAATTATTGGGTTGGAGGGAAAGTTCAGTCGTATTTTAAGTAGGCAGGTGATTTTTCTTGTAAATAAAAAAAAGCATCTGGCTAGTGAGTCAATCGGATTTTTTTTGTTTTTTTAGCTGTTGTATAATATAAAAGGTGCCCTTTTTTATCGTTCATCATTTACTTGTAATATTTAAAGGGAAAAACATGTCGGTAGATAAAGTGCATTTACGACAGTGCATTTTAAATGAATTCCAAAAAGGAATCAAAAGGAAAAATCTGTTGCATGTAAAAATTTATGTGCGGTATTTGGAAAACATATTGTAAATGTTCGTACTTGTCAAAGATGGTTTAGCAAATTTCATTCCGGGGACCTGAGCTTCAAAGAAAGTGTTCGATCTGGACGACCATCCAAGATCGATAATGATGTTTTGCGATCCATGTTGGAAAATAATCCACATTTAACAAGTCGAGAAATTGCAGAAGAGTTTGGCATTCATCATACAACTGTTGGAGATCACATTAAATCTCTTGGGTTTGTGTTAAAGCAAAGTGTTTGGGTTTCACATGAATTAACGGAAAAGAATTTGTCTGATTGTGTAAGAATATGTTCATCACATCTGATTATACACAATGTGGAGCCGTTTTTGGACAGGCTGGTTACTGGAGATGAAAAATGGATTTTTTACGAGAATATTAAAAGAAAAAAATCTTACTGCAAACCAGGAACATCATCAGCAACAGTTCCAAAACCAAGTATCCATCAACGAAAAGTACTGCTTTGTTTGTGGTGGGACAGGAAAGGTCCAGTGTATTACTAGTTGCTGAAACAGGGAAAAAACATCAACGCGGATCTATACTGCAATCAGCTGGATAAATTGAATGCAGCTATCAAAGAAAAAAGGGCAGCATTAGCGTCCAGAAAAGGAATAGTGTTCCACAACGATAATGTTAGCCTGCATACTGCAATGGTGACACTACAAAAACTGAATGCGTTAGGATGGGAAATCCTAGTCATCTCCCGCATTCACCTGACATTGCTCCTTCTGATTATTACCTGTTCAGATCTCTGCAAAATTATCTAACGGGAAAAAATTGAAGTCTTTTGAAAGTGTTTCTAAGGCAGTTGCTGACTATTTTAACTCCATGGATGAGAACTTCTACAAAACAGAAATTTACAGGTTACCTGGAAGATGGCAACAGGTTGTAACAAATAACGGAGCATATATAATTGATTAATATTAAACACATATTTTTATAAATGAATTCAAATATTTTCTTTAAAATACGACAGAACTTTCCCTCCAACCCAATAGTTTCTTAATTTATGCCAAGAGAACTGAATTAAAGAATGTGTGAATGAATAAGAAGCAAGTGGGTAAAGTCTTCGTAACTTATTTGACCTGCCACTCTTGGAGGTATCATTTTACTTAGAGGACACTGCAAACATGACCTATTTAACGTGCCACAACCATCTTTAGTGAATATGACGTTTTTCAGTTCAGTATCTTTCGATAATGAGTAAAATGCTGTAACCAACTAGGCCACCGCGGCCATGTGAAAGAGAATGTATTAGTCAAGCAACAGTTAAAGTAAGGGTAGCATGAGAAAATTCTATTATTAATAAAATGCTGAAAAGCCAAAATCATTGAAATTTGCTTCATGTGGGTGACGATGAATTAATAGAATTTTCATTCTGTGAGTCAAGAATTATAGCATTATACACAAACCAGGAGAAGGTGTTATTTGTGAAGCAGAACAGTGAGTGGTATCGTTGGCATTCAGTCATCCAGATAGTAACGTGTTCAAATGTTCAGTCATTCAAAAGTTAAAGATTATTTTTCCTCAGGTTATCTTCTAGGTGAACATTCAGGCTCGGGAATTTAATAGGAGCTACAATGCTATGATTATTCACGATAAAATAACCATCTCAAAGTCGTTAGTACTGTCATTCATAATCAGAACGCTAATGCAACATTACTCGAAACCATTAATCGCAATATGAACAAGTACTTCATGTCTGAAAAATCATTGATATTATTTGACTTCTAGATGTGCACACATTCATATAGTGGAATATCGGCGGAGATATTTCATCGGAATTGACTGCTTCTTACAATGAATTACGGAAAAGACTTCGCGATGCTTATGTTAAGGTGTTGCTCAAAGTTGATGGAAGTCTTAAAGGTGAAGCTTACAGATTTAAGTTTTTGCATTATTTTTGAAAAAGATTTTTATCTTATATTTTAAATTTTATTTTCTTGAGAAATTCTTTTGTTCTAAAATAATAACGTCCGTTTACACAGATTGTTTTATCGAAGCATTCTAAATGAGCATACAAATAATTAGAATATCTTAAGTGGTACTTTTATATGGGATGTCTTAGAATATGCAAATCTTCCTGATCACATGCAAGAGGAATTACTTCGAACATCTTGTTCCACATTTACTTAGCATCATTTCAGCTACAGGATATACAATTCAATTAAATTCTCTGACAAAATAAACATTTTACATTCATCAACCGACGTTTCAATTATTTTGTACTAACGTATATCAGAATGTTTAAAAATTTGGTTTATTAAATTACAGTTCTATCTGCATTAAAAAGAGCTGAAACATATTTGCCATTAAGATTTGCAACAACAAGTTGAAATTATTGTTCTTGTGTAGGATTGATATTTGGAATTGAATAAGAAACTGCAAATATGAAACAAGGTAGCTCTGTATGGAGGCTCCTGGATCTTTTGTGATATCATATGGGGATTTTGTACAGTCACGTTGTCTAAATATACTGTGGTTACTTAAAATATTGTCTGGAAAAGAATTAAAAGAGTTTCCAGTCAAATTCCAATATTAAAAAATTAATATTCAGCAAAAGATAGGGACAATTTTCTATTATTTTACGTTTATACAACTACAGCACTTAATGCAGATGGATTAAAATTTACCTTAAATAATCTATAATGATAAATTGGACGATACTTTTCTTATAAATAATCATTGACATAACTGTTGCTTAATATTGATTACTGCTTAAAATTATTTATTTAGCATGTCTCTATACTGTAAAGGAATTACGTTATCTATATACAAAATTCGATATTAAATTTGAAAGACTAATTTCAGTTTTTTGTCCCTTGTTTTATTTTTAGCAAACAAATATCACTTATTCTGCAATTTGATATCAATAATTATCATCGAATAGTTCTATCATAAAACCTCTTATGAAATTTTATTAATTAATATTTTAATATCGTTTTATTGAGAATTTATGTCATTAAGTTCAAGGAAAGTCCCGATTTTGGCGATGCTGGATATTTTGTGATTCTGGTACTTATATTGAACAAATAGAATATTTTTAATAACTATTTTTTCCAATGTCATAATTAAATCAAATAAGAAATTTTAAAAGTCTATTTCAGCTTCAGGCTTTAAAAAAAATGACGTTACAAATTAAATAGATTCTAGTTCTTGAAAAAAGAATTCGAGAATGATAGATAAAATATAAGAAAGTGTAATGAATATGCTTAGAATTCGTACATAATTATTAATAACAAAAAATTGTTCTTTAAACCTATACATAGAGTAAATGTTTTGGTAGTAACGTGTTATCTCGTAAACATTAACGAACGATCAATCTTTTAGCACCTGAAAATTTTAAATTTATAATTAAAAAATTGGAATATAAATTAAAAATAAAGTTTTTATTTATTTGTTTCAATGAAGATATAAATTAGCTGCACTATTTTTCTTTGTATTTTGGAAAAAAGGTTTATAATTTGGCGACATAATTTTCAGCCAAAATAGTCAGCGAGTATGTAATTATTTTAAAATTATATATTTGTCTTACCTCAGCAACTTCCATTTATATGATTATTATTGACAGGTATTAAAAAAAATCATAAATTTGCTCTTTACACTGCTTTTTATGTTTCTGTGCAATTTGTATAAAATATCTAAGTAATATTATTCTCTAAGATATCATTAAAATTTGCAATTCTAATTCTTTTGTAACTTTCAAATTTGCATTTAAATTAAATATAACCTCCTTTAATAATTATTTCGCAATAGATGATTCAATTTTTGAGATGAATTAGTATAATTTTTTATTTTATGTAGTATTTCGAATAAAGTTGAATATATTTACTCATCTTTAAATATGCAAATGTATAATAATTCACTAGAATTTAAAGGAATTATTAATTTTACTTCAGAAAATTTTATAAATTATATTAATAAAATTTCAAAACTTCTGCAAGTCATACAGAAAAAGAAATTTACCTTTAGATGTCTGTTTTGAATATAACTTGCAGAATATTTGTAGATTAGATGGGATATTAATTTAAATTATTAGTTGAATATGGAAAAATCAGTGTAAAATTCAATTAAATCGTTAATAAGTTGTAATAGCAAGTTTATTATTAAAATGATTAATGAAAGAAATAATACCCTGATATATCATTTTTTTTAGATCAAATGCGCTTATTTAAACAATCAAGAGTTCAAATCAATTAAGCTAAACAGTTTTGAATTACTTTTGAATTTATATAAGCAATAATTACTCTCTTTTTGAATCGTTTGTGTCGTTGAGTTTACGACAAGTTCATCAAGTACAAAATTTTTATTTATTTATTTTTTTGATAAAAATAAAGTTGAAAGTATAATTTTCCCACTTTATATTTTATATATGCAAGAATAACAATCAATGGCTGAAAACTGAAAAAAACTCTAGTATATAATTTTGAAAGCTGAAAAAACTCTATTATAGTATTATTCTAAATAGTATTAATATTCTAGTACATAATACTTTAATGTTGCTTTTTTGTATATTTAATTATTTAAGAAATCAATTAGAAAAGTGAGGAATTTGATTCAACAGTTAAAAATGGAAACAATCTTTAGGAGTGGAAGTGCTTTTACTACTATCAAGACGACGAAGAACTCCTCATCGAATTTCATAGAGTGTTAAAATTATTATAATTTAGTGTTAAAGCAACTTCAATTTAACTTGAATTGAATCACACACGTTTGCCCTGATATGGTACAATGATTTACATTTTAATTTGAAAAACAATGGTCGGTAAGATAATTTACATTTCTCCTAGGTAAGTAACACTTAGTAAGATTATATTACTTGATTATATTACTGAAATCATTACTTATTATGATGACTTATATTTCATTTGGAAAAAAATACTTAGTATGATGACTTCAATTCAATTTGGAAAGCAATACTTGGTATAACTTCCAATTTAGTTTTGGAAAAGAATAACTTGGTGTGATTTATATTTCTCTTTGGAAAACCATACTTAATATGATTACTTATATTTAAATTAAAAAAAAAAACAATACCTAATATTTAACATTAGTCATCATAACAAGTATTAATTTATAAATTGACTTACATTTAAATTTGGAAAACAATTCTTAATATGAGGACTGATATTTTTAACCTTTTGACAAATACACTACTGGCCATTAAAATTGCTACACCAGGAAAAAATGCAGATAACAAAAGGATATTTATTGGACAAATATATTATACTAGAAATAACAAGTGATTAAATTTTCAAAAAATTTGGCTGGATAGATCCTGAGAAATCAGTACCCAGAACAACCACATCTGGCAGTAATAACATCAGTTATATGCCTGGGCATTGAGTCAAACAGAGATTGGATTGCATGTACAGGTACAGATGCCCATGCAGCATCAACACGATGCCACAGTTCATCTACCGTAGTGACTGGCGTTTGGTGACAAGCCAGTCGCTCGACAACCATTGACCAGACGTTTTCTATTGGTGAAAGATCTGGAGAACGTGCTGGCCAGGGTAACAGCCGAACATGCTCCTTATCAAGGAAGGTCCGTACAATACCGGCAACATGCGGTCCTGCTGAAACGTAGGGTTTCGCAGGGCTCGAATAAAGGGTAGAGCCACGGGTCATAACACACCAAAAATGTAACGTGTACTGTTCAAAGCACCATCACTGCGAACAAGAGGTGACTGAGACGGGTATCCAATGGCACCCCATACCCTCACGCCAGGTGATGGGCCAGTATGACGATGACGAATGCACGTTGCCAGTGTGCGTTCACCACGATGCCGCCAAACACGGATGCGACCATCATGATGCTGTACACAGAACCTGGATTCATCTGAAAAGACGACGTCTCGCCATTCGTGCGCCCAGGTTCGTCGTTGATCACACCATTAAAGGCACTCTTGTCTATGACGCAGTGTCAAGGAAAGCCGCAGCCATGGTCTCCGAGCTGAGAGTCCATGCTGCTGCAAACGTCGTCGAACTGTTCATGCAGACACTTGTTGTCTTCCAAACGACCCCGTTTCTTGACTCACGGTTCATGACGTGGTTGCACGATCCATTACGGCCATGCAGATAATATGCCTGTCTTCTCAGCTGCTAGAGATAGGTAGCCGTTGAGATCCCGCATGGCGTTCCGTATTACCGTCCTGAACCCATCGATTCCATATTCTGCTAACAGTCATTGGATCTCGACCGACGCGAGCAGCAATACTGCGATAAGATAAACCGCAATTCCGGTACGCTACAATTCGACCTTTATCAAAGTCAGAAACGTGCTGGTACGCATTTCTCCTTCTTACACGAGGCATCACAACAACTTTTTACCAGGCAACAACGTTCAAATGCAATTTGTGTATGAGGAACCGGCTGAACAATTTCCTCATTTAAACCTAATGTAGATGTCGCTACTGGCGCCTGCTTTGTCTGAAGGCGCTGAAAAGCTAATCATTTGCATATCACAGCACCTTCTTCCTTTCAAATAAATTTCACGCCTGTAGCATATAGTCTTCTTGGTGTAGCAATTTTAATGGCTAGTAGTGTATTTTAAGTTAAACCGATTGAAATTGAAGACGTAGAAAATTTGATAATGAAAATTTAATGAATATAATAAAATAAAACCCTTTTCCTTCAAGATCTTTTAAAAAGTTAACTTCTTTAAAAGAAGTTTTATAAAAATTGATTGAGAAGCTGTTAATATGATCTTTTGAACACGAGCTTTCATTTTGGTGGACAATTCTATCCACGGCTTTAATAAGCATGTATTTTCAAAAGTAAGTTTGGAAATGTACTACTAGAAAGGATAAGTGTACTCTGAAATATATAAAAATAATTGAAAAAACCTTAGCATGCCATAAAATGCGAAATTGAAAACCGAAACTGATATTATACTTCCTTTGATTTATATTTGTTCTCAAGACTTAGGTAAAAATTCACACAAACACCAAAGATAGTATGTTTAATCGTCAAAGGATAATAGAAAAAGGAAGAAACAATATAGTTAAAATGAAGAGAAACAGTGTTTAGTGCAAGCGATTAAAATATTTAATGTATAATTTAAACAGTCAATTTTGTAAATTCAGTAGACGGTAGCAGTAGTTTGTAAATGCAGTAGATTGAGGGTGCTGTAAATATTGTATTTTACTAACCTCTAATTTACAAACATTCACTTTTTTATAAACTAGTGGCTAGTCCCTAACCTGACATCATACACAAAAGGATAATTTTAACTCCCATTAATGAAGAAAGATTTTAAAAACCTCTTTCTTGTGAACTTCCGTTTCTGACAAATAGATTTCTTTTCCTTTTTTTTATTTTTTTCTGATATTTTTTTTGTTTGATTTCCTTTTTATATAATACCTGAAAACTTAATTCATTTTTGAACAAGTGAGCACGACAAGTGCCAGCATTCTAGATACTGTGGGAACAATAATCGAATTCACTTGGATATCAGAAAATCATGGGAAAGAACTATGGTTTCCCGTACATACTATCTGTGTTGTGAACACTGATAGGAGGAAAAATCTCTTCTCCCCGTACGTTAGAGCATAGAAATTTAAAAAACACTTAAGAAGTTATTGTTCTCTTCTTCTGTAGTTAGTTTCATTTGAACAACTTAATTTAAGAAGTTTCATTTTTCGAAAAAGAGATTAAACTGATTCAGTTGATAATTTTAGTGTAGGATATCTACACACGTTCGCTTCTTCAACTACAATACATACCTATTATTCATTATCAGTTGAGTAAAAACAATAATTCATTATCTGTTAAGTAAAAATAAAAATTCAGAAATGATAAAAAAATATTGAATGAGACTAAAATTGCCAAAAAAATGTGGACTTTCAAAGAACAGCCTCTAGACAAATTTAAAAACTTGAAAAAATTCTGAAGAAGGAAACTGTACTAGTAAAAAGGCTCCCTTTGGAAAATATTGAAAAAAAAGGCAAAACGCCTTTAACTAGACAAAACTATATTTGCTTTGTTAAGAAAAATGAGGGAAATGAATACTCCTGTTGATGGTATTATCATTTAAGAGAAATCCAACTACTTTGCCATGAAACTGAGTATAAAAGATTTCAAAGTATCAGACAGTTAGCTTAACAAATTTTAAACCAGACACTCTGAGCTTTGAAGCATTGTGTGATGAAATGCAATCAATAAAGTTAAGTGTTTTTTAAGATTGTGTGTGAATCTTATTTTGCATGTTTCTAATAATATTATATTTATAAAGAAAATATAGTTTTTAAAAAAATTTTAGGCATCTAAATTATTTTTCGAACTTTCTTTTTTGCGAACTATTTTTCCTGTCCTTTCGAGTTCGTAAAAATGAGCGTCTATTGTAAATAGAAACTTATTTGAAGGAATTAGGAAAATTGCCTTCCTTCTTGTTGTCTCTTGCAATTCTTCTTTATTTATCCACCAAATCGTAAATTATTTCCATGCGCTTCATTTCATCATGATTTTGTTTTCGCCATTTAGGGTTTGGGTTTCTTCCCTTTTTTCATTTTCCCTTAAATCTTACATTTTGCCAAGACATCCCTCCTTCTTTTAAGTAGAAATAACATAATCATGCATCCCCCTTTTAATTAAAGGCGTTTAATTAAGATTTGAACGTCCTCTCCTACTCATTCTTATTAAATTATTTCCTCTTTCAAAGATGTTTTACATTTCCGTGACCACATCGTTTTTAAACTATATATTTAAAGAAAAATAAGTGATGTTTTATTCTAAAGAGCGACTTACAAATCTAAAAGAAAATATGAAATCTTTAATGAAGAAAACTAATACTTCAGCAGCTAACTACTTATTATAATTAAACGGGTTTTTACGTTGTGCATGTTGTTGATTACGATTTATGTTTTATTTTGTCAGTTTCCGAGCCATGTATCAATAGTAAATGTAAAATTTAACTTATCGAATAATTTTTCGTCAACTTAATCGAATGAAAATTCTAAAATAATTATTTAAATGAAAAAAAATCTCTAATTATAACTAGGTAATGGAAATAGTAATACAATAAATTTTTTTTTTTTATATAAGGTATCTTTAAAATACGTTATTGAAAAATTGACACAATCATCTAAAATAGAGAATAAAATGTTTTGTTAAAACTAGAGAAATGAATGTGATAAGGAAATTTATAATTAAAATTTAAATTATTTATGAGGAGTAAAAGAGAATTGATATGAATAATTTTAAATAATATTTAAATAGATTATACAAATAATTTGATTTGTTTAAGTAACTCTATTTGTTGAATTATATATCTCCTTTCATTTCATCTCTATAATATTGAAAAAAAAAATAAAATATGTAAAAATAAAATTTGTATATTAAACCTTTATAAGCTTTACTATTTCGTAAATTATACTGGAATAGAACCCATTCTTTATGTATTGTACTAAAATGAAATAATAATAAAAAAAACATTAAATGATTTAACTGCATATACACATACACTGATTATTTATAACCCATTATACAAGAGAAGCAAATACAAAATTTACATATTTCTATTTCCGTAAATTGAATTTTTCTAGAATGTATCAGAAGCAGTGTTTTTAGTTTGTCAGAATTATTTTTAAAACATCATTGCCTAAAAGGTCTTACATTTCATAGTTTAATTTTTGCAGACACCAACAAATATATATTAAAAATGCAAACAGGTAAGCATAACAGCTTTCGGATTCTAACTATTGCATAAATAATGCTCCTCTTTTATAATTAATGAATCGTGAAGAATCAAATGTATGTTTTCTTTGAAATAAAAATATTATAGTATCTTTTAGCTTCCTTCACTTATTCGTCATGTAATTTTTTTTAAAAGAAAAGAAACATGGTTAAAAAAGAAGTAACAAAGAAGATTCTATTTCAAACTCTTTAAACTGCAAAATGCATGAAAACCCATAGTTAATTAACGTTTAGTGTATATTTTTTCCTTGAATATTAGCACCCTCTAAAGGTAGAAGAGTTAATTGGATCAGTCGGTAAGACTAGCATCAAGTCATTTCTTATTTATTCGCCGTTTCTTCATCTTGCTATTTTTTTAGGCTGTTTATCTCCGGGTATTTGGGAGGATTTGGAAAGCAGGAGGTAAAGGGAGTAATTAGCTCTAGCTTTTCCAATAATTAAATGAAATGATCGAGCTTATGCCTAAGGAGCTGGATTGTGTAGTATTTCTATGATTTTCTGGCGCTTTTATAATGGTCTTAGCTCGGGGTGCTTTTTTTTGATGAACTCTGAAGATCTTAAGTGAAGATGACATAAGTCGTTATTTAATTAGTAGACTCTTGTAAAAATGTTCCTTCTTCACGTAATTTTGACAGACTATTCTGAGAAACTTCATTTGATATCATACATTCTTTTATTTTTATAATCCTATTAATAGAAGCATGCATCCATCCGATTACAAAATTATATCATCAAAGGAATATTATGTTTTACGCTATCTGACATTTTTAGTTCTCTTTTATTTTCAAAAAACTTTGATGCTAATATATTTAAGATTATATATTTTAGTCAAGAAATTTTTGTGGTGCTTAAATATTTGTAGAATAAAAAAAAATTAAACTCAGTGACACAGTAGTCCATTAAGGGGCAAAGGCCTACAGTGCCCCTATCTGTTTTCTTAACCAAGGGAGTGTAGTATGAAGCATATATCCGTGTAGGTGGTCAGCCTACTCCAGTGCTTACCTCCCAAGCATGTTTGGTGGCAAGCAAGTTTTGTCGACCCACTAAAGGGATGAATTCCTGAGTCGACCTTGACGGAACCCAAGACATATGATCTGGAAACACGAAGCTTTAGCACTGCGACGGGTTTCCTTAAAATATTTGTATTCATTGAAAATATTACAAAATTCCATAGATTTTGATGAATTCGTAAAAATTATTCAATACGTGTTTCTTATCAACTAGAAAAATAAATTATACAATTAAAAAATTACTAAGTACCATATAGAGGGAGAAGTACCAAAAGAAAGGGTGGATGTACAATTAAGAAATTGTTCTAAATAAATATAATTTTGAATAATTAACTACGCTTATTATAAAAATAA
This sequence comes from Latrodectus geometricus, assembly GCA_026290005.1. Classification (NCBI taxonomy): domain Eukaryota; kingdom Metazoa; phylum Arthropoda; class Arachnida; order Araneae; family Theridiidae; genus Latrodectus; species Latrodectus geometricus. The sequence goes on along the minus strand of JAPDSC010101867.1, from coordinate 80,514 downwards.
TTGCTCATTCTCTTGAAGTGGATTGGTTGTTTTGTTTGACTAGTGAATTAAAAGGAAATTGGCAAAATATCGATATATTATTCTCTCATTTGTGAGAGATAAGCACACTTATAAAATTGATGATTCTCCAAAAAGAAGATCAAAATTATTAAGAAGTAGAAAATTGCTAGCTATTAAGAAGCAAGAATTGATTGAATGGAGAGTACTGGGAAATACTAAAGCCTTGGTGATTTCAAGCGAAATTCTACACACATTTGTAAATGCGATATCTAATCATCTGAAAATATTAATTAGACTTAATTAAATCTGATAATTTTTTCTATATGAGTGTAATAAAAAATAGTGTTTTGTACAATTAGGAGATTATTGAACAAGTCTATCTGAAATTTAAAAAAATAGTTAGTCAGCCGATAAATAAGCTTAAAAAACGTTGCTAGACTCCAAAAATTTTAGAAAAAAGAAAAGGACAGGTACGTTTTGCAATTTTTACAGTGTTCATAGATTTAAATGAAATTTACGACACATTGCTGATATTCTCAAAAATCAACTGCATTTAAAAAATTTGTTGATTCCACCCATGCAGGTTTTAGTAGAAGTAAAATAAAAAAATTGTAATGTATATTATTTTGTTGCCGATGGAAAGTTTTCCCAAAATAGATATTGGGAATAAAAGGAAACATTCTAGAATGCTCCGAAGGCCCTTACAGATTGTAAATATTTCAAACATTTTTATAATTTCGAATGATTGAATGTTTTGATAATTTTCATTAGATTACCTATAGAGGCTTAAGAACTTTAAGAATGACCATTTTTAGTATCTTAACTGGTAATATAACTGGTTCTTAAATTTCGATGTTATTATGATGACAAAAACTGTAATATTTAAACTCGGATTAAGACGCTGGAATGTTAAGAGGACAAACCCTCTTAAATCATATTAAAAACAATTTTTGATTATAAGAAAACATAAAAATGATAAATATTTATAAAGTGACCAAATTTTGAGATTACTGAAAATTGAAAAAAAAACATTCCATCTTTATTTATACTTTATTTATATTGAATTTAAAAATACTTTGGATATTTCTAAGTAAGTAAATTTGCGTTCATATCAATGAGAGAGAGACTAGTATCGACGCAGAAATCGACTTAAAAACGCTATCCGGTAACGATGATTTAATTTCGATGCAATGGAAAATATTATACTATTGAAAATAGTTAATGAATACCGGAAAACTATAGAAATCGTTCACAAAACATGCTTATTACTTTTTTGTATATAAAAAGGAAAGATGTACTGTTTTAATTTTAAAAGTTTCGATTGTTATTTGATCTGATTTTTCTAATCATTAATAGTTTTTTATAAAATAATTTTGGTTGATCGAAATAAATATATTTTTTTATAATAATTTAATTGTTTATCCTTTTTCTTTATAATATCTTGCATTAAACCTTTTTTCATTTTTAACCATATTTAATTTAAATTATAAACATTTTTAAATGAAAAAGGTGTTAAAAAATTAAGATTTTGCTTTATATTTTTTTAAACAGAAATATCTTTAAAAAGTCCAAAATGTCCACAAAAAATTGTATATTTATATGTGTATAATTGTAAAATTGTATATAAAAATTTGTACATTGTGAAATAATTGTGAAATGAAGTTTTATTAAAAATATTTTTTTGTAAATAATATAACAGAATACTTCTCAAATTTATTTTTTTTATAATTAAGAAAATGTTTATATTTAATTTCTTATTCATTATATGAAAAGCTTTCCAAATTACTTGTTGATTTGGTATAATTAAGGAAATATATGAAAAGTTAAATATTTTAATAAGAGGCTACAAAAAGTTCAATCTAATTAATTCGATTTTTATTTATTTTGTGATTTTATATTATTTCTTTTTAGAAAAATCTTTTTCCAAATCTAAAAAAATAATAACAGAGAAAAAGAAAAAATAAGTGACTTCCCCTTTAAACTACTTAATATAGAATATTCATGAAAATTCATATCGATTAATATTTGTATTCATTTGTTTCTAGCTTATAGCACCCTTAGAAGTTATTAATTAGTTAATTGGACTAGTCGGTATCAAGTCATTTCTTACTTATTTGCTTCTTTATTGCGCTGTTTTTCAAGCAAAACTACCACGGATTTGAAAAGATGAAGAATGAGATATAATTAGCTGCTGACTTTTCCAATAATTAAATGAAATAATTGAGTGTGTGTGCCGAAAGAGATTTCGTCGCGTTTTAGCTACATTTTAATGCTCATGTAATGGTTTTCGCCCGTGGTGTTTTTCCAATACACTTTCTGAATCTTGTAAGAGAATTGTTTACATCATTACTTAATTAATGGGAATCTATATGAATTAGGCTTATAACAGTGTGCTTGAATTCTGTAGGCTTTCTATTCAAGAAAAGTTTATGCTTCGTATTTATAAACTAGTAAATTTTCCAGGCATTTTTCATCCATCTAACTTATATTTGTTTTTCTTGTGTTATTTAAGATTATATACTTTGTTAAAAGTGTCCATGTGCATGTTACTTTAGCGATATTTTCGATACGTAGATACTGATATAAACATACTTCCAGTTTATGGTACTTATTTGTAATGTTTGTGTCACATTCTTACCACGAAAATATCAACATTTTTTCTCAGAATAATATAATTCTAATAATTTCGTCTGGTTTTGTAAATACAGCTTTAAAATTTATTCTGTAACAATTAAAAAGTTAACATAGAGAGTTAATTATGCATAAGAAAAGTTTGGTAAAAATAATAAATATTAAAACTTTTAAATAGAGATTTTCCTCATCAGGTAAACAGAATGTCCTCTGATACTTCTTCATTACTTCAGAAAATTCAAGTAAAATCTCGGTTGTTTATTTGATTTTTGTGTTATACTTTTTTAAAATTTACCTTTTAAGCGTAATAGCTTGAAATATTGAAGGACGTTTTGAAAAATTTGCCGCGTTTAGAGAAATTTTTATTTAATAATTCTATTGAACATAAATTATTTTATAACGAAACAAAATTTTTCGATTTAGTTTCTACAATACAGTAATTATTTACCTCACTGTTTATGTCCTAAAGATACATTTAAATTAAAAAGTGATCAGTTCCATTTTCCAATTAAAGGTAGAAGCATTTATTTGATCAAAATGAGAATACTAAATATATTTGTGTTATTCTATAAAGTAATAAATCTTATAAAACATTTATCTGGGAAATTAATCTTGCAATACAGAACGTGCACCTAATTTTGTAATTCTATTAGACATAGACCATAATGCTCTGAAAATTTCTAGTTATTTGTTTTAAATGCCGATCAAATCTAGTTTAGCCTACATAAAAATTTAGTAAAATACTGAAACTTGATGCTCGTTCATCAAGAAATTGTGTTGAATCGTAAGGTCGATCAAATATTTTTCAAGTATTAGAAGTATTATTAATCACTATATTTATCAAGGACTTTTTGTAAATATGACACTATCATTCCCATTGTTAACCAAAATGAGAGAATGGAATACATTTATAATATTTTATTAAGCAATACATCTTTTAAAATAATTAATTTGGAAAGCTTATCATATTATATGTTGTTATATTTGATATATTTGATACAAATCGTTATTTTTGATACAGATCGTTATTTTTTACAGTTTTTATATTTGATACAGATCGAAATGTTCTAAAAATTTTACGATGTTTGTTCTGAAAACCGATTTACTACTTTACTCTTTTAAACATTACATATTTAGTAACGTATTTAAAAGTGTTGATTACAAATGCTTATTTATTGGGAGAGTGTTTTGAAAATAAGAATAACTATAAAATGCATTTCCCAATTTTCAAGTCTTGCATTTTTAGGGTCTATTTACAAATATAATGCCACTGTCATTTCATATCTTGTTTGTGGACTGTAAAGAAGTACAAATGTTAAGCAATTTCACATTACTCTTGACCTGAGA